>KQ435824.1:248304-264212 GCA_001276565.1 Melipona quadrifasciata | reverse complement strand
TTCTAGGCCTTTCAGTGACATGAATCGTACAAGTCGTGCAGTTTTTATATAAATTGTATTTATTGGAAGAGAAAGATTTTTTACACTCTCGGTTTGAATCACTGTGAATTCATAAATGTGCGTGTGTAACGTGTTAATTAATTTAGTCAGCGCCGGAACTATTAAATTTGACAGGACAATTTCTAACTTTAAGCAACAAGGCAACGTTCACGTTATTAAAATTTACGTGTAAATATAATTTAAATATTTGAATATTTACATTACACGTTACATCGTGTCACATTGTGATACAGTATATATGATTTACACATAATAATTTTCATAATTGAAAAAATATATATAAAGGTAGCTTCAATACTTAAATTCCACTTGTCAAGAAAGAGGAATGAAATGTACCAACTACGACATTGACTATGAATTGAGAAGAGTGATAGAATCTTGATTTTCTGTTGGTTTACTCAATTTACTGGAAAAAAAGCGGAGTTAAGTGCTTATTTCAGCAACAGTCCCTTCAACCGCTGCTCGAGATCGTATCGAGAATTAACGACATCCCAAGTACAAATAATTATAGACGAGGAGCCATTTGAAATTTCCTGCGAAATTAAAGCGAAGCCATTCGCTCACGTTTCGCTCTCTATGAATTTTCACCGGTTCGCGCGATAGTTGTCGGATCTTTCGATAGCATAATGCGTGTAACGCGACGGTTATCAAACGCGAATCGGCTTTTACGCCGACGAAGATAATTATTCCTCTTTATCCACGCGTCGATCGGCTATTTTTTTTCTTTTTTCGTTCTCCTCTCTTTCTGCTTTCTGCTTTTCATTTCTCGACTGATTAATGTCTCGCCGGTCGGTTTGGAAAATTGGGTGCAATTTGTATCCCTTTAACGATGATTTAGTAACGGGACGCGTGCATCTGTCGAACGTCACCGGCATCAGATCAAAGGGACAGATAGCGAGTTCCTCGCCGGATAAACGATGTGTCATTTTAAACGAGCCGATCGATACAATGAGGGATTGTTCGCTTTGTATAGGCAGCGCCAGGGTCCGTATTTAAAACTGTCCGATTTCGAGCGTGCAAATTTATCGCACTCGTCATTCCACTGGTTATTGTTTCCAAATCGTGACACCGATGGTTAAGGCGGCTATGAATAAGAAAAAAGAATTTTATTCTTTAGCGCAAGTTTGTTAGTTAAACGATAAACAAGTTTTTGTCTTTTTGAAAGCAAGAATGAGCAATAAATAATAGATGGAAAACTCATTTACGAATATGTCTCGATCGATTCTAGAAGGCAAAAATTTTTTCAAAATATCAGGTGTACGAAATTTGTATAAAATCGAAAAGTATAGAGAAACTGACTGTAATCACAAGAATGAAAAGAAAAATGATATTTTTATCATCGAAAGTGATTTTAACGGGAGTAACCCAGAAAATCGGGCTTCTTCAGGTGCAACGCTAATGCAACGAAAATTAGCGATTGGTTGATTTGGGTCACGTGATTCGCGAGGGGGCGTGGCGTAGACCTCGAGTAGGAGTGGCGTTGTCTGGTACTGAGCGATCGCGCCTGTAATTTGTTTTGTGTCGATTCAAATGTTTGCGTATCGATAAAATTTTATAGTTAAAAAATCGTCTTCATTTCCTAGTCAGAACAGTTCCTTTTGAGTCTTTCAATGAGACGAATCGTACTGGAGTAGTCGTGCAGTTTTTTTTTTAATTGCCTATGAAAGTTAGGAACTAAAATAAATAGATTACAATTGTCGAAACTTATACTTATACTTTATACTAAGTATATCTCTTTTCGGTGATCTTCAATTTATATATTTTACATTTAAATGCGAATAGTGAACATCTTACACAGGATTAAAAGGTCGATCGAAAAGGTATTCCTACAAAAATTTATGTGGCATAAATACTTTCTGTTGATGGTATAGCGATGGATTTTCATACTCCAGTTTATTCATATCGATGCCATTTCTAAACAGCTTCTAGTAACATCGCTTTTAAGTTAAAATCGTGTCTTCTGACTTATTTTTCTTTGAAATTGTATATACTAGCTTCGATAAATAATTTTTTAATTTTTCAATACCTTCGTTACCAATACAACGTAATATTTTCGTTTCTGAATACGAGTCGCGGCACGATTTATCAAAATTTAACGTTCCACGCGCAGCAGTCGATTTACTTATTCCCCCGTCTTTTTTCCACCTCCCCTTCGTATCAAAAATTAAATAAGAAGGAACGAGTATATTTGCCTTGGCACTTGGAAACAAAACATCGTGTACTCGTCTTCTGTTTGCCGTGTTGTGAGGTTTGCACAGCGATTACAGAACACGGGTAATACCTTACGGTTGTACACGCTCCTCCGGCGTTAAATATACTCCACTTCGATAATAATTTCTCCTCGCTCGCGGAGAGAAAAAAAAAAAGAAGAAAGAAAGACGCAAGTAAATCGAGTTTTACGTAACGTGACGTGAACGCCAGAGTTATTGGCGACGTTTGCACCGCGAAGAAAGCGAAATGGAAAGTGCACGAAGGGATACACAATGCAAGGGAAAAAGCCAGCCTTTTATTTGTTATTTATTGTACAATAGCGCTCGTGATTTGCTCGAACGATACACACCTTTACCTTTCGTACTTTCATTTCGCTTTTATCGCAAAGGCTAAGTAAGACTTCCTTTCTGTTGTTAACTCGCGTGCAGTTCCTTACACGTTGCAGGAACAACGAATATCGTCTTGTATCGATTGTGCTACTGGTTAGAAATTACACGTGCTTTAAATCAGCGGTTGATATTACTGGTGTTACGCGAATAGTTATGCTTTAGTTTTTAGTTTGGTACACGCTTCGTTGGAAACGATACGAACGTATCGTCTTCAAATCGTTCCGGTTGTTCTGGCGTTGGCATAAATATTATCGAAATCTCGTAACACGTCGCGTTGGATCTATAAAATTTCCTTGGAAAAATATCAGTTGGTTATTTCAGAAATCTTTTCTAGAAATCTTAAATCATCAAACAAGAAATTACAAAATAGTGATTTTTAACAATTGCGATCCGGATCGTTTCGATAACGATTCCAGACAACCTGGATCAAGTGTCATTCCAAATTCCCCCGAAAATATGTTTAAATTGTTTCAAACCCCACAAAACATCCGGAATTCTGATAATCTCGACGTTGACGCGACCGAGATCAAAGAATACGAGTCGTCCGTAAAGTGAAAATAATATGAAAATCCCGCGAGAGATCGGCGGGAAGATAGTCGTTTCGAAAATTCGGGTAATTCCAGACTGTCGACGCCGATTCGAAAATATACACGCAGCGCCAAATCCGCCAAACTCCCAAGGGAAATAAACACTGCGAATTGTTCTTACTCCCGCAGTTTTAACAATCGCACCGCGTTTTGTCGTAACTCGAAGGACCCGAGTAGAAACGAGCAAACGCCACGCACGCAGAAATTCCAAGAATCCGCCGGGCGAAGCAGATCCAGATGGTGGATCCGCGACGTCCAAACAAAGTTGCGCGAGGACGCGGAGTTATTACATCGCGCGGCGATTGACTGCACTCGGCCAAAACTCGGAAAACGCCTTTGGAGCCGTTCCAATAAACAGGAGATCCGTCCGCGATGGCCCGTCTCGATCGGCGGTTTATCGGCGATACGTGCGCGCGAACCACGAGCCTGTATCGGGATTTTACGACGGGAGGAACCGGGACGCTTCGCTCGGTTTCTCTCTACCCGGTGTTCCTAAAATAATACACGTTCCAACACTTGTTACACGGCCGCGAGAGCGGTGCAAACGCGAAACGAGGAGGCGTTCTATCTTTACCTTCGCGTATGAGCTAACGTCCGACGATATCTTTGGCTTGTTTATGCCGACGGTTACGAAACAATTTCGAGAATCATTAGATCCGTCAGGTTGACGGCAAATTATAATTACCTCGCTGCCCGAGTTTCGGGTCTCGCCGCGAATCTCGCTGGACGGTTCAAAACGCAAAGTGATCGATGCAAAATTGCTCGTTTTTCTTTCTTCTTTAATTTTACCGCGGTTTTGCACTTGCGAAAAGTTCTTTTTGGTCGCGGAATAAATGCATGGGTAATTTGTTACGATCGTGATGCGACTGTTTCGTGTTATTGTGTTTATTTGAATGGACATTTTAAAAGAGAATTTATGCTGTTTTATCAATTTCTCTCTATTTTTATTTTATGGAGACTACAGTTCGTTTTACGGAATTTGGCCAGTTAGCATTTGTCCCTTGACGTTCCTCCATCAGATTGTTGCATATTTAGCTGGAGCTTGAAAAATGGTTATTTAAATATTGCACATCGAGTGAAATAATTCTTTACTTTCACTCTATGTTTCATATTTGTTTCCGTAGGAAATTTCAGAAATAGTGAACTTTACTTTGCTTATTATGAATTGAGTCAAATGAACGATAATTCGCAAACGATTTATGAAATTGAAGAAAAATTGACAAGCTACAGGTTGCAATCGTTCGTTTAATTTCTACTTAAAAAGAAAGTGCACGCAATATGTAAATAATTTCGTCGAAAAAAATTCATTGCAATTCAAAGTTCATAGTCTGCACTGACCATCGAGATTTTGTTAAAAGTGGGAAATCCACCGAGCTGTTTTGAACAGGAATATTTAAACTCTAAGTTCAGAGTATAGAAACTAGTACAAAAGTGTTAGAATTTTAAATTTCAAATTAGACCGGTACTGTTACCGCATTTCAAGTCATCGCAACCACGAACAATCAGTCAGGTATGCAACGGAAACTCCCGAGGTAATAAAAACAACGCGAGAAACCACTTTTTTTACTTAGGAGTACATAGTAAAAATTCCGACGTAAAAGAAAAAACGCGAGGCAACCTTGATAAATTGCCGTCTAATAAGCAATTATGGAAAGGAAAAACGAGTTATGGTAATGGTGGTTTTACATTTTTCTTACATAAATCGATGCTGGAAATGGATACATTGTAATTGCGAAAGAGGAAAGAAATATTTGTACCATCTGTAAAATAATTAATGCGCAGAGTGTGGGATCCTCTTTACGGTTCGCGCTAAAAGCAATGAAAAAACTTTACATGTGTCCTATTCGATCTCGTCTCGAGGTCGAGTCATTTTTGCGTCTTTTGAAGACGCTTGAAGCACAATCGTGCATCCGTCGCTCATCATCACTGTCACAAAGTGTATATACATGTGCAAAAAAGGCTGCCAACAGATTCGACGTACGTCTGAAATTTTTGAAAAATTGCGAAATTGCTTCTTGACGCGACGACCGCTAGTTTGCATAAAGATCGAGAGTGATTACTTCGAACGTTATTATTCCATACGAAGCAATAACGTTGCGGTTTATTGGAACGTAAAAATGGCTGCAACAAGGTCAGATAAAACGCACAGTTTTCTTTTTTCAACGCCTCCTGTCCACTCTCGAAATGGACTCCACATGTTGTGGATGTTTCCATCGAGTGTGCGTTCCAAACTCTCTCTGCAAGGCTCTCGATATTAGGTTCGAATCCTTGAATCAAGTGGAGGATTGGTTTTGAAGCGCTTAAATGGACCATGTTTTCCAACAGTCTCTTGACGTCATTGCTCTATACACTCGATGCGAAAACACCGAGGTATAGATAGGGTGAACCGCATCGGTGGGATTGGATTATCGAACAATTACAGTTAAAATAGTGCTAATTTCTGAGTACTCGATCAAGTCTTGGCCAACAGCTCGCTTTAGATTGCCAACAAAGTCGCAGTAAACACAGTTCCCTGATATAACGCGCATCAGCGATTTGTATCATAGAGAAACATTTGGACAACGTTTCTCGACACAATCGGTTTAATTGCTGAAAGTAAATGGATGATGTCGTGACTCTGTATGTGTGTGCCTTTGTGTCCGCACGTTTTTGTTCGACGATCGTTTCGAACTTTATCGTTAGAAATCTTCATAGAAAGAGATTTTGAAATTTCATTAGCATCAAAATGTATATATTCATATGGGTGTCGTCCCTGCCTGTGTGCTTTTGATATTAAAATAAGTTGTACGAAAGTACTTGCACAAGGAAAATGGAGAAATGAAAGTTTAATAATTTAAATTGCTCGAAAAGAAAATGACAACTTTTTCTTCCTTTCATTTCACAAATTCTATAATTTATTTTAATACAGGAGCCGGCAGCTAAATGTTGCAAGATATTTATTTGAAAATTAATACAGATCATGAACGTCGAATGTTGTAATAATGAATAACTGTTTATTTAAATATTTCTGTGATCACTCTATCAGCCAAGTAGCAATATTTCAGTACAATGTATATAGAAAATATGTTTGTATAGTGTTAATAAAAGTATAATCAAACTTGTTCAGTATTATATATAGTCGCATCAAATATCTTGCAGCTTTCAGATACAATTTGAAATTTGTTTGAAGCTTCTCCGGTGTAATCATGATAAGCAAATTTCATTATAACGCAATATAAATTTCAAAGTTGATTTCCAGAGTGCACATAATGTATCATTTAATTATACACAACGAATTTAATTATACTTGATAAATGACACTATTATAATTTTATCTCTTCAGGTGCAACGCTGATGCAACGAAAATTAGCGATTGGTCGATTTGGGTCACGTGATTCGCGAGGGGGCGTGGAGTAGACCTCGAGTAGGAGTGGCGTTGTCTGGTACTGAGCGATCGCACCTAATTTATTTTTTATCGATTCAAATGTTTGCGTGTCGATAAAATTTTATGGCAAAAAACGAACAGTTGCTTCTGGGCCTTTCAGCGAGACGAATCGTACATTCTCTATATTCCACAGCAATTTTTCATCATTGTGCACTAATCAATTCGTAAATTGCTCGCTTTTCCTACAACTTGAATTGAATTTCTATACAGTGTGTCGATCAGCCGTGAAAATTCGCGCGAAAAGCCACGAAGTACACAAAGGACCGTAGAGAGGTCGATTCGCCGACCAGCTTTTCCCAATTAGAGGTGACTCAGATGGTCTTTTCTTTTTCTCTGGCGCAGCCGAAGCGTGGCGGTGGACGTTGGCTTGGTTAATTAACAATTGCATCGAGCGATACGCATCGCGTTAATAGCACTTTCACTCCTATCATTTCGCTCGGTCGACACTGAAATAACGTTGCGCGAAGAAGAGTGGCGGCCGCGATGAGTCATCGATGGCAACCAACCGGCAACCATTCTTCCTTTTCCTTTGGTCACATTTTTACTTTTAACTCTTTTTTTTTTTTTTTCCCCCTCTTACTTTTGTCCTTTGTCTTTTGCATTTTGTTTTCGTTGTGCAGTTGCGATTAGAAGAGCGTGAAGCGACCGTAACGATGATTCATAGGCCGTCGCATTCTGACCAGTCGCAATTTTCAACCGCGCGCCTTTGTCTTTTCGAATGTGCAACAATGTACGAGCCTCTATTTTCCACGCGCCTCTATTTTCAAACACCACGGTTCGTGTAGATTCGAGAGGTACAGTGGCTCGCAAGAGTATTGGGTTGTCCGGAAAGTTCGTGTCGATTTAATATAAAATTAAATTTAATATTTAATAAATGTATACTAAAATTTAAACCTTCGAAATCGGCACGAACTTCCCGGACAACCCAATATCCGGTCGCTCGTCGAATTTTCATGCTATCGCGCGGTGTTGCTTGAAATTTACATATTTGTAAGTGAGAATGTGGATTTTTCTCATCCTTTGTGAAATTTGTAGTATTTTTTCATTCGAAGCAAACGAAGAAGAAAATTATTTGCCTCTCGACAATTGTCTGTTACTATTTATAACAGTCTTTATTCCACTTTAAAAGAAGGGAACGTTCTTGCAGCAACATTTCACAGTTGAACTCCTTTCGATGTTGTACGCGAAAACAACAGAAGATTCAATTTCTTTTTTTTTCTTTTTTCAAAGTTAGACTTGTTTTCAAAAAAAAACAAAAAAACGGCTCACTTTTGCGAACCACCGTAGACGGTTGTACATACGTACAGAGCGACGGCAGGTTTCTAAACGAGTGGAAAACTAATCAATCTCCGCCGGGGCTCTATTATTACGCAGCGTGTTTGCTCGTTGTCAGTAGCCGGCGTGTGCCTGTGACGCGGTGTTTTTCGAGCGTGCACGCGAATAGGCAGGCGCGCGCGAGTAGCCGAAGCTTTGGATACGTGCCGTTTGCAATATTTCACGGACTCGCGGCAAGGGACATACGCCGGGGCATATATACGCGACAATGGAGTCCATCCAACAGGATCACGGAACGGAAAGCCCCTCGTTACGTTAGTGACCGAACGTTGTGCAGACTTATTGAAATAACGTGTGGCCACTTCTCTATTTTCAGGCTGCGTTCTATTCGAGATAAATGCCAGGGATTCCACCCATCATTCAACCCCTCCCTCCCGGTAGTTAACTCGCACAGTTGAACTCGCCCGCTGTCCTCAAAAGTCTACGTCTTGCGAATTTGCTGCGATCTCTCTTTGAGTTGCCACTCCCCAGCCCCCTCCTACTGGCTGTTTTCGATTTTTGTTGGCAGAGCCAACTTTGTTCGTCGCGCGCGATGGACACTTTTGCCGCGTTACGCACGCATTCTGTCAGAACGTTTGCGAGGCTCGCGATTGTTTACGCCGAGTTGTTTACTAACAAGTTAATGAGAGTTAGCTGCGCAATCGGGTCGGTATTCTTAGCGAATTCAGTCGGTTCAGAGTCATTAGGCGCGAGACGGTGATGACGAAGTCGTCCGCGTGTAATTGGAGCGAATTTATCACGCTAGATTGATACAACACAACGGGCTCGTTTGCGGAGATAAGTACCTCGAATTCCGAAAATTCGCAACCTGTCGTTTGGTCGTTTCTCCTTTATTGTTTTATCATCGGTAAATTGTCCTGTTTGTACAAAAGCGTAGTAGTATCATAGGTAAATGAACACTTGCTTTACTGTAAATAAATTTCATCGCACTTTCAAATTTCGACTGATTTTCCAAACTCTGCAGCACAAACGTTTCAAATTCAATATCCCTCCCTGACTGATTGCTCACGAATCGTAAGAGTCTACGACAAAAATTTACAATCTGTCGTTTGATCATTTTATCACTGAAAGTGATTTTAGTGGGGGTAACCCAGAAAATCGGGCCTCTTCAGGTGCAACGAAAATTAGCGATTGATTGATTTAGGTCACGTGATTCGCGAGGGGGCGTGGCGGAGACCTCGAGTAGGAGTGGCGTTGTCTGGTAGATCTACTGAGCGATCGCGCCTGTAATTTCTATTCGATTCAAATGTTTGCGTGTCGATAAAATTTTATGGCAAAAAAATCTTCGTTGCTTCTGGGCCTTTCAGTGAGACGAATCGTACTGGGGTACAAGTGCAATTTGTACAAAAGCGAATGGACTCGGAATAGAATGTCTCTATCACTATTATACAGGCAAACGAACATTTGTTCATCCGTAAATAAATGAATTCCATCGCACTTTTCGCAAATTCAATATTACTTTCGAAAAGAAGCTCCCTAGCTGATGAGACTGTACTATTTATACAAAAATCTACAACCTGTCGTTTAATAATTCATCAGTCATCGTCACACTCGTAGACAAAGTTCTTGAAGTGTAAGCTCGTCGCGTCGTAAATCGCACGAGTGGATCGACGTTTACGCGAGTTTAATCCCGACGAAAATCCGCCGGCAAACAGTCTCCCGCATCGGAATTAGGCCAGTCGCAAAATAGCTGTAACCGGACGCGTTTATAACGCGTTTCGCCGCCGGGCCACTTTGGAGCGGGCCCGCGTTTTCGCCGCTCGTCTTCTGCGTGCCGCACGTGCGTTTCTTTCAGCCATCGCTGCCATTATCACGTGTCTGTCCCGTGATGGTTCCCATTGGCACTCACATCCACTCGCAGATTCTTTCTCGCTCTCGTGGATTCTGCCAAGCCGCGAATAAATTCAGAATAAAGTACACGAATACGTTGTTTACCGAGACGGCATCACTCCTCGCTCTCCAACGAAGTTTCGTCGTTTCGCTCGTTCGACGCTCAGGCTCGTCTCAGAGCCGAGCCGTCGAAGACACACGTGTGAGATTCTTCATCTCCGACAGATTGCCGCTCGTTCTCTTGAAAATTTTCCACATCTGTCGCGAACGTGGCCATGCATGTATGCATCTCCTGTTCCGCGGCCAGTTTCGTCTCTCGTTTCATCTTAGAAGCCGAGAGGTCCACGTGTTCCCTTGCTACGCGAATGTTACGTCGACGCAGGATCATTAGCCGAGCTATCCAATCGCCACTTTGGCGTTCAAACCAACATTAGGCTATTACCTTCGAAAAATGATCTGACGATCGGCGATTAATTATAACCAGCGAGAAAACGAGCAGCTTTTCTCGAGATAATTATAGTTGTAATCGAGTACGGACCTGTTTGAGAATTATACGGATACTTTTTGTTTTTTCGTTTGTTTTCAGTTTATTTTCTTTTATTTTTGGTATAATTTATTCCTCGTTGTCGTGGATGATTTCGTTGGTAAATTATTGGAATTTAGATGTTTGAACGTGTACTTTTGTACTTTAGTATGTTTTTTAGTCGAAGAAATCAATTAAAGTTTAATCGAGCGAGTGTCACGATTGCGGATAATTTTTAATGTGAATTTCGATGCTATTTCATCTATTTAAATGAGTATACACGTGAGTGAGTACGTGTAGAAAGAATTGCACAGATCGAGATCTGAATTATTTTACTACACACACACGCGTATGAAACACTTTGTGTTAAATTACAATTTATAATTTATCATATACTTGCATTTAATCGTAGTAACACTTCCGTTTCAACGTGAAATTTTCCAATTTTTCAACAAACCCGGCGTTGCCCGAACACAGTTTCGAGCGAAACCGTATACACGTATATACGCACGATGCATCGAATCGAATTTTTGGAGCGCGTGTCGGTAAATGGCCGCTTTTGTTTCCCAAACTGTGAAATAGATAGCACGCGATTGGAATGCCGCGCGCCTCTATCTCCAGCCTCGGCGAAATATTCATGGAAATACCCTTTTAGAGACCAAAGCGCGACCGTCCAGCCCCTGAGATCGATCGGTCGATTTAAATCCATCGATCGTTCGCTCTCTGTGTTCCCAAATCTGATCAACTGATATACATATACGGTTTGCAGCATATTTCCCGCGTTCTCGAGCGGACACGCTCGGAATCGGTAATTAGAATCGCTCGATCCCCTCCCCTCCCAAAAACGAGAGATCCGATACGTTGTTGCGCGTAGGTGAGTGTATGCAGCGCCGATAGGGTCGGAAACGGAAGGAAGCACGGGCTATTAATTACGCATTGTCTTCCGTACGTGTCCCGTAAACCGATCTACTTTCGCCTGGCCAGGGACGACGAAAGCCTCTCTTCTCTCTGCGTTGCGCAGTGCCCACTCGGCTGCGATCCACCGTGTGTGTCGTTCGATAAACACTTTATTTCGGGTCGTGTCGAAACGTTGCGGTGGTGCGCCGCATGCCGTGCACCACCTAAAAATACACAACTCCGCGGACCAGCCCTATCCTCCCTCTCTCTCTCTCTTTCTCTCTCTTTCTCTCTCTGCACTCTCATCGAAACTGCACGAAAATAGCTTTCAGAAACACCTGGCACCCCGGCGTTTCTATTCTGCACGTTGGATCACGCCTCCTCCCCTCTTGCCACCACCCTCCCTTTCTTCTCTTTCTACGGGGTGTCCCGACGTTGGAGACTCTTCGAGAAAGTTGTACTTCAGTACGATTCGTCTCACTGAAAGGCCCAGAAGCAACTGTTCCGACGACTTTTTTTTGCCATAAAATTTTATCGATACGCAAACATTCGAATCGATACAGGCGCGATCGTTCAGCACCAGACGACGCCACTCCCACTCGAGGTCTACTCCACGCCCCCTCGCGAATCACGTGACCCAAATCAACCAATCGCTAATTTCCGTTGCATCAGCGTTGCACCTGGAGAGGCCCGAGTTTCTGGGTTGCCCCCGCTTAAATCACTCTCAGTGATAAAATAAAAAAAAAGAAAATACGGATAAAATTTGCCCGTTTAAAGCCCCGTTTTCAGGAGAGTAGAGTTTGAACATGCTCAGATAAGAATTGGCTTTGCCACACGTGTACGTGATAAATTGAATTTTCGTCGAAAACAACGAGCCTCGCGAAGGTAAATTGTATTTTCGCACGTGGAACAAGAACCTGCCGTTCTTTATTTATTCCAGAATTAGCTAAATAAACTGTCGTGTTTGATTTCCTCGAAAACGGAGGCTTAAGTGAAAAAGTTTCTCGCGACACTGTACCTTTGATGTTAGGACGCCCTGTATTTTTCTCTCCTCTTCTCTCTTCTCTCTTCCCCACAACGATTTTCCACGAACGAGTGCACCTGTCCGGCAAATTCCACTTGCCTCTAGCCCCCTCCCCTCCCTTCCTCCCCCCACAACCGGCGACGGACCTTCGAAAATTTGAATTTACCCCGAGAACCTCCATTACGAGGGACGACACCAAGCACCGGACCAAGAGAACCATTAAAGGATCCCACGAATTTGACGCGTGTCGCCGTTCGTAGAACCTCCGTCGTCGTGATCTCGCGTGTGCACGGGTGAAAATCGGATTTGTCACGACGAGATGTGTCAGGTGTGCGCGACTTCTCGCTCTCTCTCTCTCTCATTTTCTCTTTCATCGCTCTTCAAGACGGTTACCTTCACTCGTGTCTCCGTGTCGATTCTGATAAGATTACGCGAAGATTTTGATTATTTACATTCGTCGAGCGTACCTTCGTACGTACGTACGCGCTCCGAAGTCGGGAAAATTACCTACGCGATTTCGGTTTCGCGCGCGTGCAGAAATTCCACGATCCATTATCAATCGCTCGTTTCTCTTCCGGCGATACGACATTAAATTTTTTCCTTGCGTTCGAGTGTTTTTGAGGAGGAGAAGCACAACCACGGTGCTGCCCGAAGTGGGATATTCGCTGAATTTTAGAAAACTGTGTGTCGAGTATCATTTCTTTTCCCTGTTTGTCATTTTGCCGTGCAAATGTTCTCAAGCTCGCGTGAAATATTATTTTTCGAAAAGCGACTGTCGTTTCTGCGTTTCGACGTCGCGAAGAAAAAAATGTTTCGTGCGCAAGTTGAATGACTTCGTGCGAAAGGAAAATTACATTCCGTTGTTATTTTTTTTTTTTTTTTTTTAAATAAAATTTCATTCCGTTTTTTTTTTTTTTTTTTTTTTTTGAAATGGAATTATGCAATCGACGCAACTCGACAGTCTTTATAAAAAGAAAGTATCGATTCGTATATGCTTCAGGAGATGTTTTAATTTTAATTTCGTACAGTTGTACACGTAGAATCCAGCTGCGTGACAGAATGAACGTAACACTACGAACGAAAAGCCTCATGCTCTACTTTTTTCCTTAATAATGCACTTGTTCGAGTTTTAGTTACGTAACGTAGTTTTGTTAATACGGACGCAAACGTAGCCGCAGGACTCATCTATATTCGCGGCATTACATAAGCCTCGGGCTACGTTTATCGTCGTGTCTCTACATGCGACGAATTCGCTTCTTTTTTTCTTTTCTTTTTTTTCCTCGTTGTTTTTGTCGCGTGCTTTTGGCTCTGATTCTAATTTAAATGACCACGTCGTCTAGATTAGTTATCATTTGCGTTGTGAAAAACACGCGGTGGGTAAAAACCAAGGTTCGGCCCGTCGATGTTGAGCTTAAATCTAACTTACATCCTATTCTTCGAGATAGACATATTATACAAAGTGTTCCAGCTTTTTCTATCCAATCAATTTTTTTGTCGATTCTTTGCGACCAGCTCTTTGTCGATCTAATTTGTAGATCAATTCATCATTGATCGAATAAAAAAAGAAAGAAAGAAACGAAATACGAAACGAACGGTAAATAAGAAATATGTTATTATCTTATAATCTGTGGATCAAGAATATTTACATCTGATAATGTAGTCGGGGAATATTATATTAATGTCCGTAGTCACTTCATCTTCATCAATCACTTTTGTCTGCGGAGAAATTGAGAACAAGTATTAATACGCGTGGCATACTAATTCAAACGAATTGTTCGTTCCTCGAACTCACCCTCTCTAGTGTGTCGATTTTTGTCTTATTTTTATACTTTGAACATTTTCAACATCGAACATTATACATTTATATTCTATTGTATTTCGAACGCTGCATGTTGTATTTCGACTTTCGTTTGTTGCGTTATTTTCACCGAGGTTCTCTCTCACATTTTGTTTTGCATTTCCGTACGATATGCTAAAAGATTGTAAGCTAGTGATAGATTGGTTGACGTTTGAAGACCAAGTTCAAACCGTGGCGGACACTTTGAAGCAGAGTTGCAGCGTGTACTCGTGATCAGAGATTTGTAGAAGTTGAACGCGACATCTTTCGACCGTGCTACGTTAGATGCGAGTATTCCTGATCTATTCATACCGCTCATTATCCTTCGTTATCGCTAATTTCTGTCTGTCCCGACTGATTCGGTCGATTATGAAGCAGATTGCGCGTAATTTTACGTTTCATTTTCCCAGTCAATTGAACAATCAGCTACACAGCTCGAACTTGCTCGCCGATGATTTTCCTGGTCCCAGCTCGCTTGCAACTCGGCTCGCCCCGTTTTCTTTATTACGCTCACTCGCGATTTTGCAACGCCGCGATTCTTCCCCTGGTTAAATTTATCCTTGATACATTCCGATGTTGTTTCGCTGTACCTGCACGCGGACGGATGAACTCACCGTGTCGTGTCTTTTACCTCACTTTCCACGTGAGTTTGCTGGGTTATGCTGCTGCACGGACGAAGCACGTTTCATTGGGAATAATTCGTGAGTTTACTCGAACATATCAGCTACGAGTGAAATGTATGCGTCGTAAAATGAATAATCCTTCCCTTGTGCGTGCACTTTGTATTGTGAAAAAACGTGGAAAATTTTCAGGCAAATTTATGGGATTTAATAGATTTAACGCACGTGGCCGTAATTAAGACTAATTACACCTGTCCTCTTATCGGCTAAGCGATAAATAGTCTTATTAGACGGTCGTTGCAAAACAGGGGTATTAGTCTGGTGTCGATAATGTTGCTGTTATCGCGATCGAGAAAGATTCACAGTCAATAAGAGAAAACACGATCGTTCCGCGTCGTTTAAATGTTGATTCTTGTCATTCGTTGGATTTTCTAAAATATGGAAAAATGTATACGAAGTTGATATCAGCTACGAGTGAAATGTATGCGTCGTAAAATGAATAATCCTTCCCTTGTGCGTGCACTTTGTATTGTGAAAATTCGTGGAAAATTTTCAAAACGTTTTGGAAAATGTATATATACTGTATATGTAAATATATTATAAAAATTATTATTACGTACTTTGTAACACATATATTATACTTACGAATGAAGCTCGTGTGTGTTTCCCTTATATATTTTATCGATAATTTTGAGTGTAAATGACTTGTATAAAGCAATGCATTACTGTTTAAACGTAAAAAAAGAAAAAAAAAATACTATAATAATATTTCAAGTTTCAATGATGTAAGGTAAGATAAATAATTCTGATCACCAATGGGATCGTTTTCACTACTTCTGTAGTCGCGAAAATGGCAAGATGTTGAAGAAATTACGAGAAGAAAAGCACAGCTACAAATAAATCGCCCAGTGAAAGAATATAGAGACATGCCGTGGAAAATTGATCGAACTTACGTGGAATCACCAACGTGGAAATCCGGTGTTTTACGAACGTGTCGTTTAAACAAATCTTCTCGCGCGATTCTCGAGGTGATTCGGTGTGAAACCAGCGTTAACCGCCTATATTTGCGATACGCCGATACTGGCAAGCTTCCAAGGGATGCTTGCTAGCACGTCGAGATTCTTAGAAACAGGCTGCCTCCCCTTCTTCTTCCTCTCTGTCTCTCGCTCTT
>KQ435824.1:229263-248294 GCA_001276565.1 Melipona quadrifasciata | reverse complement strand
ATACGCTCGCGGGTCGATGCACGATCATCGGGTTTTCTAGGTTAATCACCGAGCTTCCCGACGTACACGCACACGTATCAGTGCTCGTATTTACGTATTAGAGACTCTAATAGATCTTCGATCGATAAAACTTCGGTATCGCCCGTAACGCAAATTTCGTTGGTGGTCGATGATCGAGCACGATCGTTTCGGAATTGGTTACGCAATCTTTGACCAAAGTCTCAGTTCAGTGTCTTTCTTTACTTTTTTTTTTTTTCTTTGCAATCTCAGATTTACCTTTCTCTTTACAGTTGCTTAAAAAACACGGGTGTCTTTGTCGATGATTTCTATTTGCGTAGAAATATAATTGCATGGATTGATTTTGGTTATTATCACTGAAATTGCGATACGTTGTGCGTGGTATTCGGATATTGATAAATCGCTCTTATCAAAAATGAAATGACACGTGAGAAAAAGAGGGAATTAACGATTTAAGCGAACGATTAAGCGAGATAAAATTTCCAAATTTCGTAAAACATACTTACGTGGAACTTCATTTACTAATCGAAACGATGTTGAAAGATCCATTGTTTTTAGAAACACTTTTAGAATCACTGTGCAACGAAAATTAGCGATTGGTTGATTTGGGTCACGTGATTCGCGAGGGGGCGTGGTAGACCACGAGTACTGAGAGCGATCGCGCCTGTAATTTGTTTCGTACCGATTTAAATGTTTATGGCAAAAGAGTCGTCTTCGTTTCCTAGTCAGAGCAGTTAGTTACTTCTGGGCCTTTCAGCGAGACGAATCGTACAAGTTGTGCAGTTTTTTCTCATCTTTCTCGGAATTAAGCATTGTACGAAAATAAGAAAAAAAAATAAATGGACGAATTGATCGTTAGAATTGATATTGTAACGAGCAAGTGAAGGAACTGGCGAGACAGTCACTGGTCGTACAGAAGGAGAGGAAAGAAGAAACGAGATCGTTCCTGGAAACAGCGAATTTCATTTAATGCCCTGCCGCGAGGTATTAATTTTTCTTCCAATTAGAACTTTCCTTCTAACGAGTAGACGTCACGTCCGCGGCAAAACGTATAATTCGTCCGTGCCAACCTGCGGTATCGTACGACAGCGTTATTGTGCCACGAGATACCTCATTCATGGCTGCGAGGCGGTTAAACTAAAATTTTATTCCGCTGAACAGAGTTCAGCGGATAAACGATCCCGCTGTGTAACATTCGTTTGTCATGCGCCGCGGGAGATCGTTCATCGATCAGAGTTAGTTGTTAACTGTCGGTGTTGCGAGTTGGCGGAGCTACATACGTGTTCGGACGCACGTACGCGACATACCGGTGGCTGCGGAAAACTGTCGGTTCTCCACGATTGATTCGATGTTTCCGCGATCGAGTCATCCTTCCCACGACCGTGATTGATAGACTCGACATCCTGGCGTGTCTGGCGTAAACAGTAATAAATTAACGAGTCGCGGTGCATCGTGCGCTATCAACCTCTCTCTCTCTCTCTCTCTCTCTCTCATTTCGTTGTTCCGGCCGCGGGAAATCGTTGTTTAAGGTCATAACGTGCAAACGCGCGAAAACGAGTTGCCCAGCGTGTTTCTCGATGAAACGCACAGCTGACGCGGTGCCGTATGCGCAACAACGATATAATCCCGACTCGACGATACTCGCTACATGCATGTATATGTATATGTACAGAGCACAGTAGACACACGTCACGTCAATAACGTGGCCGTCGCGGCCAGATTATTGGAACATTGTTACTTTATTCGATTGCGACAGTGATGAGTCGCGCGAAACGGAAATTACACGTGTAATCGAAATTTCGCTCGGGATGATTAACGAATGATTTTACGTTCGGCCGTGCTCGCTGGCTATCTCGTCCCGATGAATTGACGCAATTGGGGGAACGGGAGTTCTTTTTCGGAATTGATTAACATAGGCTCGCGACGAGTGTAACTCTTCGTTCGTGGAATTTAAACGCGACGTGCGAACATAGCGGCGGATGAGCGGAAGCTTAAAATTGGTATTTTTTGATATTACGTGCACTTCTCTCTTTTTATTAGTACCCTTGGAACAGAACGTTAAGTATATCTGTTTTATACTGATCTTACAAACCTTCTCTTCCGTATAATTATTTCTTCAATCTGTCCTACATTTTACTTCCAGTTGAGATAAACGAAAGTTTAATCCTCGAGGATAAGAAGTACCAGCCTAATTTTCCTGAAACGTAAAGTAAAAGTGTAAAGCTAAAAACTCGAAAAACAGGCAATATAATTCTCCTGACGTCGGAATTATTTGTTTATCGAGTTTAGAATTTTATCGAAGTTAAGGAGAGTTCGCTATTGACAGAAGAAAAATGACAATCTTAGTAATTTTACGCTTTTTCCGTTTCAATTGCTGTTATTTCTGTTATTTTTATTATTCACCCTCGTTCGTGTTTCTTTTTATTCGCAGCTTTGGCGGTATTATCCCGCAAACGAAATAAATAGATAAGTAATTCCACGTCTTTGAAGTCCTTGCTTGCGCGCTTTCTTCCGTAATAATTACGTAGCTTGCGAGCGTTTTTGCTCCTCAAGGCGTATTACAGATCTTCGCGATCATTTGCGATGCCATTTATCTGTTGGTTTGTCGAAACAACGTCGGAGAGCGTGATTAAAACGAAAGCTCGGAAACCGTAGCAGGGTTAAGAGAAATGACGGGTTCTATTTTAAGTACGAGCGTGCCGGGGCGGTTCTCGAGGCGCGTAAGCGAAAGCAGATTTCCAGAGCGGAGTCGTCGTGGAACAAAGATGGGATTCGTGGGGTCCGCGCGTAACTTCTAATATTGAGAACTTGACACATCGGGAAGTTAGTGGCTCCGAGCCAAGAGGAGACCGTCTTCCTCGGGAAACCTGCTCGTTCGCTGGACAATGACCCTGAATCAACCCACGTCCATATCGCGCGTGTGCTTCGAAAAACGAAGCATCTTGAATGTGATTTTTCAGGAGAAGTGAGAAGTAAGTTAATTTTCAGAAGCTTAAAAATACAGGGAAGTACTTACCAGATCTAAATATGTTACGTTGACGAAGAGAAAAGAAGAGAACGGTGAACGGATATTATTTCTGTAGTCTCCTTTTAACAGTTGCCATGTTTTTCCAACGCGTAACTTGTTGAATTATTTTAGGTAACAATTGGCTGACAATAGGTTTGTGTATCAATTAATTTGTCATATCAATGTTTAATACGATCTTATTTGTTATATTTTTAGTTGGCGAGCAAAGTCAAATTTTGGTCAAAATGATACAATAATATATAATAATATACAATTTATAATAATATATAATAAATATAATAATAGATAAACTAACATTTTCGAGAAATATGATGCACATTTACATGATGTGTTATAGCACTGCGTGTTGTAAGATACATCTATGTTACGAGCTTTCACGTTCAAAGTATAACACTTGATCTCACTTTAAATATAAATGTTTCTCTGTAAATTAAATTTCGAATCAAATTCTCGTCCATTATAACAATTAAAATCTTCAGTCGATCATCTCTCTGATCCGTTATATCTCAATCTAAATTTTTCACGAGTGAGTAACAAGTTGTTTTACGTACATCTACCTTTTTTTTTTTTTTACAACGAATCACCGATCAGCGTTGAATTTATACAAGCTTCAAGTTTTAACTCCACGCCCGATGAATGTTATTTAACAACATTGTCGCTCGTTGAAAATCGATACGACCGGTCAAATAAAAATTTCCTGCACCGACCACGAGCAATATCCTCTAACGTTTCGGCCGCAGCGATTCAATTTTCCATCGATTTCGGTGAGATCATCCGCGCGAATCTTTGAAAATTCGTCCGGACCGATACAACCACGTGAACCGTGACACGTTTCCTGGATGGTTGGCTTGGAGCCTGTAGCTAGCTACAAAGCTCTCGCCAATGGCGAAAGTCGTTTTTTGCCAAGTGTAAAAGGGTCCACCGTGATGGCAGTTGTTCAAGCTCGTAGAAACAACGAGATGAAAGCAAAAAACGGAAGCACTGGCTTCGTAGTAACCGGGTCCGCCACTGCGAACAAAGTCAATTACAGGAAGCAACGTTGCAACGACCAACCGGTCTCTGCACCGGTTGCACTCTCTCTTCCTCTCCCTCTCTCTTTTTCTTCTCTTGCCGTGTTTCTTTTTTTTTTAATTAATTAGCAGCTAGTTTTCTTTAATACTTCGAGTTTATCGTCTGGTTACTACAAACTAACGGGGGATGAAAGTTCTGGATCGTGATCTAAGGCTCTTGTTGCTCGTTGTTCGACGCGATGGATGATCGTTGGATATTTATGCGTGCGTATAAATCTTTGACGAGACAAATTTGTTTTCAATCCTCGAACGGTATGATTGCAATAATTTAATAATAATTAATATAATAGTCTTATATTATTGCAACTTAAACACGATATTGATTGTCGAGGTTTGAGAGTTAATTGTTGTTTCAAGATTTTCAACGTTGTGATGTACGAGATGGTAAGAAGAGGAGAGGAACGATCGATTATTCGATCATCGTGGTCCAAAGATATTTTGGTCGAGGAATTTTCCACTCCGTGCGGCTGGCGTTGGCAATTTCCTCAATACGATCTGTTCGATCGAATTAATTTCGCCTCTCTGATCGGCTACCACCGGTAAATGATCTTATTTGGTCGTTGCTGGATGCTTGGTTAGGTTAGTTTGACATAGCCACATTCATAATGTAAAATTTATGACACTACAAAAATTTGACAAACAGAACAGAGATCTATTCTATAAATAAATTGGCAAATGTTTATATCTTTAATCTCGAAAATAGATGGTAGATCTCAATCGTGTCTGTTATTTCTGTTAGCGGTAACGAGGTTGGGTAGGCAGCAGTTATCTCGTTTTCCATCGTAATTTACGCTTCCATCGTAATTCAGGCTTCAATAGAGCCTTCATCTCGGGCCATTTGTGCGAATGTTTAGGTTTCGGGGGAACGATAACCAAACGTCCTAATATCGCCTCGTTCTCCGAGGAGATGTTATTTCAAAAAATACAGAATCTGGTCGCTCAATGGGGGAAAATGACAGATTTTCTGTGGTTAGAGATCTGTGATAAACTGTCTCCTTTGAAACTGTCGACCAAAGGAAAGAACAAGTGATTCAAGTGCACGAAATCGAAAAGAATTTTTTGTTAATCATTTTTTAGAGTGCAAAGGTTTAGACTTATTCTTTTACTGAATTTAGTATTGAATAATTCTTGGGGGTCGCACGAGTTGCTCGTTCAGTCTGCATGATTCTCACGAAAATTAGTTCATTCTTTTATACAAACTACTTTTCCTACCTTGCTCTAAGTTTAACAGCACTGCAGCAAAGAAAACAGTTTATACTTTCGACGCAATGGAGGGGATAGCGCCAGCGATCAGTAAAGTAGGGGCAAGGATCACACGTGGTCCGCAGGCCGCCAGTTAACCACCTCTATTTTAGAAATCGAGGAGGATAGCGAAAACTTCTTTTGTTGGAACTTGATAGTTGGTTAATTACCTTGACTCAAATTACCGAATTCTTAACGATAATCCTTTGTTTGTTGAGAAAACACGTTTGCTAACACAGCTGTTACGATCCATCACTTCTGATATCTAACGCACGCAAAGAACGATAAAATTTTTCATCCTAAATCCGAATAATAACTTAACGTGAAAAACAACGAATCTTTGAAAGATCCTCGATCTGCAATTTGGATTTCATTTTCTTTCTCTTTTTATCGGTCGAGTTTCATTTACAATCCTCAATTCTAAAGTTTTTTAAAAATAGGGTAGAGGAGGTTACAACAGGCTGAAAGGACGCCTTCTTTCAAGGCCCGGATAGCTCAGTCGGTAGAGCATCAGACTTTTAATCTGAGGGTCCAGGGTTCAAGTCCCTGTTCGGGCGAACAAAAATTCTTTTTGTTCCTTTACGTGGTCAAAATGTCCAGTAGAAACGGAACAGATCACTTTATGACAGACTGGAAAGGTACGTCCTTTCAAGGCCCGGATAGCTCAGTCGGTAGAGCATCAGACTTTTAATCTGAGGGTCCAGGGTTCAAGTCCCTGTTCGGGCGAACAAAAATTCTTTTTGTTCCTTTACGTGGTCAAAATGTCCAGTAGAAACGGAACAGATCACTTTATGACAGACTGGAAAGGTACGTCCTTTCAAGGCCCGGATAGCTCAGTCGGTAGAGCATCAGACTTTTAATCTGAGGGTCCAGGGTTCAAGTCCCTGTTCGGGCGAACAAAAATTCTTTTTGTTCCTTTACGTGGTCAAAATGTCCAGTAGAAACGGAACAGATCACTTTATGACAGACTGGAAAGGTACGTCCTTTCAAGGCCCGGATAGCTCAGTCGGTAGAGCATCAGACTTTTAATCTGAGGGTCCAGGGTTCAAGTCCCTGTTCGGGCGAACAAAAATTCTTTTTGCACCTTTACGTGGTCAAAATGTCCAGTAGAAACGGAACAGATCACGTTATGACAGACTGGAAAGGTACGTCCTTTCAAGGCCCGGATAGCTCAGTCGGTAGAGCATCAGACTTTTAATCTGAGGGTCCAGGGTTCAAGTCCCTGTTCGGGCGAACAAAAATTCTTTTTGCTCCTTTACGTGCTCAAAATATCCAGTAGAAACGGAATAGATCACGTTATGACAGACTGGAGAGGTACGTCCTTTCAAGGCCCGGATAGCTCAGTCGGTAGAGCATCAGACTTTTAATCTGAGGGTCCAGGGTTCAAGTCCCTGTTCGGGCGAACAAAAATTCTTTTTGCTCCTTTACGTGCTCAAAATATCCAGTAGAAACGGAATAGATCACGTTATGACAGACTGGAGAGGTACGTCCTTTCAAGGCCCGGATAGCTCAGTCGGTAGAGCATCAGACTTTTAATCTGAGGGTCCAGGGTTCAAGTCCCTGTTCGGGCGAACAAAAATTCTTTTTGCTCCTTTACGTGCTCAAAATATCCAGTAGAAACGGAATAGATCACGTTATGACAGACTGGAGAGGTACGTCCTTTCAAGGCCCGGATAGCTCAGTCGGTAGAGCATCAGACTTTTAATCTGAGGGTCCAGGGTTCAAGTCCCTGTTCGGGCGAACAAAAATTCTTTTTGCTCCTTTACGTGCTCAAAATATCCAGTAGAAACGGAATAGATCACGTTATGACAGACTGGAGAGGTACGTCCTTTCAAGGCCCGGATAGCTCAGTCGGTAGAGCATCAGACTTTTAATCTGAGGGTCCAGGGTTCAAGTCCCTGTTCGGGCGAACAATATGTCCTTTCAGCGCCCGGATAGCTCAGTCGGTAGAGCATCAGACTTTTAATCTGAGGGTCCAGGGTTCGAGTCCCTGTTCGGGCGATTTTTTTTTTCTCTCGAATATCCATTCAACGACATTTTAAATCAATTGCAAATCGTTTATTACGTTTTACATAATTAATTAAGCACGATCGATCGTAATAACATAACTTTTAACTACGTAATCTCGCGTAACTCTAATAGTGCGAGTACTTTCGTGGCGTTCCTCTCTCGTATTTACTGCCGTAGAATGGAACATGTTTGCACACTGCTTTCCAATCGCATAGCCAGATTATAAATATTACTGTGCTCGCGGTATAATTCAGCACCGACACTCTCCTGCAAAATGGAAGAACTCTGAGGAATCGAGACACTTACGCATGTACGTATGTATGTATGTAGATACGTTTTATTCCTCGGGATGTGGCTTCTTACCATACTTTGGCCTGCTCTCGGATAATCGACCAGTTTGTGAGAGTTGATGGTAATAGTCCGTAGCGTGGCATTTTTATCTCGATTGACACAATTGACGTTTACGTAATGTGAAATAGGCGATCATCTCTAAATACGATCTTCGTTCTTTTCGCGCGACATTCACGCTATTTATCAAAAGCTCCTCGATTGAACTCATTATTAATTCGAACAATATTCCGACCTAATTTTACACGCTTTTCACTGTGTGGATAGCATTCCAACTGTGTTGAAAAATGGTGTATTTCCAATTGTATGTAATTAATTATTCTACAAATATTCTTTATTCTCTGTATCATTGCATTATCATTAATATATTATATATTACTAATGTATTATTCTGTCCATCCATTTGGCACCGAGCCAATATCAATAAAACGATCTCATTCTTGCAACACGAAAAGCAACCAAAGTCTTCATTACGGACAACTAACAATTTTGTAAAATTGTTCTGATCTATGTATGCGTTTCTATAGTGTGTATTTTTTATATTAACCTTAATATTAACCATTGTGGAGAATGATTTACGCGAAATCTATAACAGCGTGCTATACCCTATAGGAGAACAGTATGTCATATAAAATATATGCTCGACGATCTTTTCGTGGGATCGCGTTGAATTGTATCGAATCGTGAATTATCCAATCTGACGGCGTGGGGAAACGAGCCTTTTTTTATGGATGTCGAATAATAAGGGAAACGCCATGCTTTCTCTTTTTCTTTTCTTTTCTTTTTTTTTACCGGCGAGCGAATACATAAAAATAGAGTCTCTATAAATGAACGTGAAACACACACGTGCGCCTCGGATGCATTTCCACGGGAATATTTCATTTCTCGAATTGCATGCGCGACCGATCGCCAGCTCAACGCATCTGTGTACGCGTACTGCGCAGAGTATGGACATTTTCCCCCGTAGAATCAATTTTTCGAATCGATTCGGATCGTTATGGAGAGAAAATCGTATAAAGAAGACTGCCAAAAGGAATTTTATGCTATATTGCAAAATATATAAATGAAAAATAAAAATTAATAATAATAATACATAATAATCGTCAAAGCTAAATGTGTATGTGTCTGTATTAACCCTTTCAGTATTTAGTTCACCCATTTAAGATGCTTAAAACAATTATAATCATTAGAGACTCAAATACGTCACATATTACGATATATATATATATATATATATTTAATGATATATTATAATTATCGAATGAGATTAAACAAAGAACTATTTACAAATGATTTATCTGAAAATAAATAATTTTCCTCAAATAGAAACAATAGATTAACGAAAATGATTTATTATTTCGAACTGTTAGGTTACTTCTTTTTTTGTTTTATCTTTATTTGACCAGTCCTACTTGACAGTAGATAAAATCTTTGTTACGCGTAACTGAAAGAGGAGAAACTGTTTCCATGTGAAAAATCGTGGCCCTGTCCGTTTCCTTATCTACGTAGTTCGGTGTACGAACAAAATCGAAAACAACAAGAGGAATTGTGCAAGATGCGTGCCAGTCTCCCCACCGTTCACCCGTATCTTCTAGCAGAAAAGTTGATTACGTCGGAATCAACGCGTAAATCGTCGAAAAATTTCATCAGAATTGTTGTTCTAAAATCGGTCGTCTAATGCGTGTCCTCGTTTGTTCATGTCGATTATTTGTTGGTTTATGCAGATAACCAATATATCGCGATAAACGTGTAGATGTTGTCACTCGCGTCAGAAATACAAAATTTCTTACAATGTTTCATATATATATATAATTTTTAAAAATAATATATTCAATAAACTACTTGTTGGTAGTAATTTCGATTATAAAATCTTTACCATATATATATATAGAGAGAGAGAGATTTAAACATGTCAAAGAATAAATATATCGTAAAGGTTTTATAATCGGAATTACTAACAAACAGTTTATTGTTTGGTATATTTAAAAATACTTAGTTACAACTGAGATTAAAAATTCGTCCCTGAAGAAGTGACAATGTTTATTAAATTTGGAGGAAACGGCATTAGTTATGGGTACCCCTAGTACGTAATGAAGACACGGAGAGAAACCTCAGACATATTTATTTGTTCTTCCACGGAATTTTATGATCGCGCGTTCCGCGCTCGTGGTAGGATAGTTTCGGATAGTTTGTTATTCCGTCAGCTGGTTATTTTTTTCCTCCGGCGTTCTTTAACGACGTGTCGTACGCCCGCGAGTTCTTTTGTCTCTTCGCGCGTCACGAGGGCTCATGCTCCCACGTTTTTCCACCCTCGCGTTTTCTTTCTCTCCCCAGCATCCATCGGGAGAAAGTTACGCGCACACATGTCTCGCGTGTCTCTCCCCGAGCCTTGTAAATTTCGTTTCTCTGCGCGCGATGCGCATGGTGTGCGCACCACGCGTGCTACCACGTGGTGTTGCGTCGGAGGAGGAGTTTGTTTTTTCTATATCACCTCGTCCGGCTATGTGTGTTTACGCTTTTCACCGAGGTCTCTTGGATAACGGGCGAACAAAGCTTTTCTTTTCGAACGCCCAACTCCTCTCCCCTGTGGCCAATGCACTCGTCTTCGTTTCGCGGATCAAAGTAAACGCGGATGTACCGATTGTTACGCATGTGTCTCGGGGCATTCTCGTTGTCACCTAAGGATTCCTCTGCAATTACAGTGATAGACGTATTATCTAATGAATTACTGTATGACTGCACAACTTGTACCCCTGAGTACGATTCGTCTTACTGAACGCCCCAGAAGCAACTGTTCCGCCTAGGAAATGAAGACGACTTTTTTGCCATAAAATTTTATTAATATGCAAAACAAATTACGATGTACTGTGCGATTGTTCAGTACCAGACAACGCCACGCCCCCTCGCGAATCACGTGACCCAAATCGACCAATCGCTAATTTTCGTTGCATCAGCGTTGCACCTGAAGAGGCCCGATTTTCCGAGTTACCCCCGCGAAAATCACTTTCAATGATAAAATACGACTATATAAATATAATATAGACTCTGTAGAGTATCAAAGTATTCTAAGTCATCATAATTTAAATGATAATTAAAACAAATAGATTCACGCAATTATGTTTCTGTCCAAAGAGAAATTAACATTGATTCTGATAAGAATATCCGTATCTTGTAAAAAACTAAAAGTCTGGAATTGGTCACATTGATAGGTTTGATCATTAGTGCTGAAATAATAAAATTGTTCAGTTACTTATAAAACTTCTGTAATGATAGTTGTAATAAATAGTACGTATGTTTCTTTTACGCTCAGTTGTCATTTCTCGAACATCCATCCAATCGGGAAAGTGTTAACTGGTCAGATTAATTTAATTGATGGTGCCTGAAAATTCGCCTGAAGCGAACGCGACGTTTGAGAGTCGCGTGTCAAAGGTCTAGTCGGATCAAAAGGATCTTTTTGACAGCGCAGATTTTTAAAAATTCAAACCTCAAATCTGCTTATGAAACCCACACACACACACACACACACACACATATGTGTTGGTTCTATCTCCACTGGCGAGTATTATCGATTACTCACCGCACAGCTACTTCTCTATTCGTCTCACGACCATTGCAACGTGACGTTCTCGCATTTTTTTCTTTCCGGTATCGCGAATCACGGGCATCCGGCGTTACTCGTTCCTCTACTTTGTATCACGTCGGGTTTTTGCCAGGAGAGCAAGGTTGAGGCTCCAAGCTGTCGTCGTAAATCGCGCAGGATTCAGTTCGACGAGCCAAGAGTCGAGGCTTCATTATTCGCGGCACATGGAGATCCCCGTTATCAGCTACGTAGTACTTTGATTCACGAGGAGAAAAACGAAGGATCCTCTCGATCTTTTAACGACGATCGCGAAATGCCTTGAGCAACATTGACGTTTGACAGGAGCGGCTAATTAACGTTGCAAATCTTTTTTGGTTACATCTGTCGAATATTCTCGACGGAGCGTGACGTTGTCGTTAACTCGGACAAAACATGGAAAAATCTTTTCCTTTGAAGGTATACAATCATGTAATTACTCGTTGACAAAAGTAACTTTGTTCCTCGGTAAAGAATTAATACATACCTGCGATAAGAGGATAAATTTATTAATATTAAAATTCATTAATAGGTGCAATAAATTTCGATTCAGTTGTATGTTTTTTTATAAATTGCTATACAAATTTTGCAAAGAGAAATGGATTTTACAAAGGACGAGGATTAATAAAGTAGAACACTCAACAGTTAGTTACTCTGGTACTGTGCAAGGTGTAATTTAGTAGTATTACGAGGTGTGTACAAAACACAATATATTTATCTAATTTTACAATTGAGAGTAGCAGATGATCTTACGTGGAAAATATAAAATATCGAAGAAATGGAACGACTTTCCAGTCAAACTTGACAATTTGCCAAGTATACTTGAATTTAGCTACTCTTTATAATTAGATAGGAATAACCAGCAGGATGTGGAACAACTATAAAAAATGTGGAACAAAGTATTTCGCTGTTTGGTCAAATATTAATTTAATGCACGTCTACTTGATAAAATTTCAAACTTCATTTTCTCGAAAACAAGCCTTCTCGCAAGAAAGAAAATTGTATTCCACCCTTTTGACTCCTTTTCGACAGTTTCGAGTAATATTTTATTCGCTATTCGTTTGCCACCACTTCGTTGAATTGGTCAAATTTGATTGGTTCGGTAAAATCGGCCAGTTTCCAAATTTAATTCTCCCGAAAACGGGAGGTCTCGCAACAAAAAGAACATTACTATTCTTTTTCTTTGCCGACTTATTTTTGCACGTGTAATTGTGAACATCCGCAGAGTGTTGTTGTAAAAGAATCGAGCACAATGATGCGAATACGTAATTATCGACACGCGAGTGCGCGTCATAAGACGGTACGTGCTGCAAAGTGATCGCGGCATTCGAATGCAAAAATCATATCGATCGCAAGATCGGT
Organism: Melipona quadrifasciata; assembly: GCA_001276565.1. NCBI lineage: Eukaryota > Metazoa > Arthropoda > Insecta > Hymenoptera > Apidae > Melipona > Melipona quadrifasciata. The sequence goes on along the minus strand of KQ435824.1, from coordinate 235,600 downwards.
ATTCAGCCGGCGGCCTGTTTATTTGACTAGGGGCATTTAAATGCATCCGAGCACTTCCGAGAAGACACTCTCGGCGATTGAATCTATTCAAGAGCTTGCAGCGTGCTTGTGGGCCGAGGCTTTAAAGCCCGGTTCACACCGAGAGCCCCATTGTGCAACTTATTAGGAATTAAAAATGCTTTAGGCTAGAGATTCTCAACTCGACAGGTAAGAAGAATTTTCGAAGAACGATTGTGCGGTAGGAGCTCGAAAATCGCTTGAAACTTGGAATTTAAACATTAAAGTTATTATTAAAAGTTAATATTAAATTATCGATGTTAATTGTTACAATATTGCAACATACGGCCATGACCAACATGATACTGACATCGCAATAACTAGCACAGTAGAATCACAGTAATCTCTTCCTTATTATTGATACTAATTAATAATATTGATAATTATTATTAATATTCTTATAACATTCGTTCATTTTATGTAACTATTATTAACGTCTGTTGTTGATTTAACTTTTTATTTGCCATCGATGTAATTCATCATGACGTTTAATTTAACTTTATTAAAACATCGCCAACTAATAGTCACTTTTACGCGTCACTGTGAACGTCGCTGCAATTGCCCCCCCCCTCGGAAGAAGTAGAAAGTATTAATCGTAGAATTTTTTCTTCCAACGTTGGCCGTGTCACGGCGAATCCCCAATGGAAATTTATCGAGACGCATAAGTACTGTTCGACGTAGAGAGACCCTCCTGCGTATTCAGTTTCCTCTGGCCCGTGACGAAGGCCATGCTCCGATTTACGTTTCCGTTCGCTCGTAAAACGACTTCCGGCGACACCTGCGCTCCTCCGGCTCAAAGTTATGACCCGTGGCGATCCAGAGTTGCGCGTAAATCGTTGACGCCGTGTTACGTCTCTGCCCGTATATTCCACGACCCGTAGGTAGTACCGTGTATCGCGTTGATGGCGAATCTAACTCACTTGGCGGGCTTGCAGCTAATGATCATTGAATCAGTTCGAGATCCCCGAGCCTGGCGATCAATTTGAAATCTTGAAATCTTGAAACCGAGTCAACATTTTGCACGCGTTGGCACGTGTAACGATGGAAAAGCATGTAATATCAATTACTCGCGCCATTTGTAATTGACGAATTGGATTATCGAAATGTATCCAGTCGTTTCACGAGTGCGGTACATTTTTTACATTTACATTTTATGTATTGACAATCCGAAGGAGGTCCTCTCTGGCTTGCAGTCAGTAACCACGAATATTAGAATATTATAATTCTCGGTGACTGCATATTGACGGACACGTTTTTGGTTATTGAATTAGGCTCGCTCGTAATTTTCAGTGCTCGTAGTTTTGCGTGTTTTTAATAAAATTGAAAGATTCGAAGGAAGCTTATACAACGTACGTACTGGTAATAATTAATATATCATATCGCTGATTTCTTACGACTGGGTTATTTATATGTCCATCGAGTGCAGCTCGCGATAGAGTGCTAGTTGTAACAAACAAGTGATTAAAAGAACACTCCATTTGGATTTCTCCGCGTGTGTCATTTATCTTGCGTTGTGGAAAAAAAATTGAAGAGAAAAATTACAGACGTGATAGAATGAACACGCGGCAGGAAGGATACCATGTTATAATGAAAACGAGAAGTCATGGACTGTCGATGTGTATACTTTGTACTCGTAGAGCACGCGCGCAAGTATTTGGACAATTTTCCAAATTGGTGCAGCGTAAAATACAATTAAATGCAATCTTAAAATGAATTATGATATAATAACTGAAGACTCTCCAGAGGTATAAAAATTGCATCAGAGAAATTAGGATGCAAGGAGTAGGGGAAAGTTTATAATGAAATAACGAACACAAACTTCTTTTTTTTACATTATTTATTACACTATTTATCTTTATTACATTGTGTTATTCATTTATCATTTATTATATTATTTATCTCCATAAGAGTCACTCAAGTTTCTAAAAACGCAACATTCTAAGTCTGCGAAGAAAGCATTTCTCGCTCTAAGAAATTACAAATTCGTCGTTCTCACTTTGGTAACTTTTTAGTGTCCTAAATTCGTCGTTGAAATCACTTGAACATTTTGTGAATCACCAGTCGTTTATTAAAATTAAAGATAAACTCGTTAGCAGTGATATCAACAACAGCAGAAATATCAAATTTTTAACAAAACCAGACTAACATTAATTGTCCAGTTATTTGTGCACGGTAACGTGTGCGTGCTTCAACTGTTATCATCGAATCGCGTTCGGATCTGTTCAATTTTATAAGAAACATGCAAGCCACGTTAACGGTCGAGGCTGATTCTAATTCAATGGCGAGAGAGGCTGTCATTAGCATCCGGAGGAGTAAATTCGTCCCTGGCGGGATAGTTATTGCATCGGGGTATACTTCGTGTTAAACAGCCACGTTGAAAGATTTCCGCCTATGATTATCGTCGCAGAACGACATCGTTACGACTATCGGGAAGTTGCAGTTTTATCGCAACGTCAGAGCTGCATAGATATCTGGCGAATACGTGAATCACGATAGCTCTGCGACTCGGTGTGGAAAGTTTACGCCACGTTTGTCTCTCGAATCTTTGGCGTCACTCCAATTAACATTCGTCAAGTATTACGTGCCGCCTCGACAGTCGTTTTGTAAGTAATATTTTTTTGCACTATGGAAAGTGTTAAGCCCGCGATGCGTCGCGAGGGGAACGGGGAGGGAGAGATTTATCGAGATGGCTGATAAGTTGTTTGACAAACGAAAGATAACTTCTGCTGAGTAGTGTCGCAAACTGTGATGCTCCGTATCGTGCGAAATGTCATTAATGGTTAACCACCATTTCTCGGCGATTTTCTACCATTTTCTTTTCAATTCTTCCGGCGGGCTTTCAATTCGTTCACCGCAATTGTGACGTTGTTTTCGGTAGAAAGTACATACGCGTGTAGTTTTTAACTTAAAATTCGAACCAAAATTTCTCTGCTATTGGTAATTGTAATAACAATAATAATAAATTTATTATTTAATATCATCATTTAACACTCGGTAATTAAAATATTTATATTTAACAATTACACGTACGTGCATTATTTAATATAAAATAATTCATCAAGGAATTAACAAATAATCTCGTTATAAATTCAACGATGCATAACTCGTTGTTACTTGATCCAATAATCCAATAATTCATCGGCTAAAATAGTACAGTGTAAATTATACGAAATATCCGCAGCAGGATATAATACTCGTTGCACACAGCGTTATGATTTAACGCGTTCAACTGGCAAGCAGAAAAGTGTAAGCTGCAGTAGTCGCGGGAGAACGTAAACAGGAAGGGGATTAACACGACGAATCGTGTATACAGACGGTTCATTGAAAACAATGAACGGTCTGTTCGAGTAGTACATCCTTGCCCCTCTGTATCTTGCTTTTTCCCTTCGTTGGCTGGCCGCGTTACAGTTTCTCTCGTGGCCCGACCAAATTTAGAATCGAGCCGTATCTTGTCGTTCCGTTCGACCTTTGCTGTCGCTACTTACTTACTTTTCCCACGTTCTACCCCCCTCCCCTTTTTTTTCTTTGGCATTGGCTTTCCTCCTTTCGTCATCCGTCACGTTCAGCGTTGGGCAGATTCAACTCGAAACGAGACTAAGAGGAACGAAAAACACTTGAAGAAAGAACGAGTTATCTCCGCTGATTTATTGTTTTTATTGAAAGCGTTGAAAAGCAAGTTGGGAAGGGTCCAAACCCGGATAAATAACTTACAGATAATTCGACAAAGTAACAAAACAATCGCAGCTGAAGGCGAAGGTTATGCGATAAATTATTTGCAGAAACAAATAGATTATTTTAATCGATGGTCGAATAATAAAATCACTTGCACACGCAACATTATTTTATAGTAATATTCTCTTGTACTATATAAATTATACTATATGATTATACTATTAAATCGAAGCTAACTGGCGGCAGGCTTTTGCCCCTACTTTCCCGATCGCTACCCCTTCCACTGCGTCGCTGCCCCTTCCACCACTCTCTCAGTCTGTTGATTTCCCTAGTAAGCAAGTGGAGGGGGTATGCTAGCGATGAGGAAAGTAGGGGCAAGGGCTCGCGGGCCGCCAGTTAGCCATCTCTGACTTAAACAATCATTTTTCACGTATCGTCCAAACCTCGTATTTGACAACGGGCATTCGAGATGACGGAGATTCGATATTTTTCAATCCACTTCGACGTAGGATTTAAACGCGACACTCTGCAACTTTTGCAAATAAATATACGAATGCCAAGAGTTCGACCGAACGCTTGGAATTTTATTTTATTTCATTTCAAGGAGCATCACTGCGAACTTTATCTGGGTCGTGGGTGATAGACACTCGAATCTGAGTATCGAGTCGAAGATACGATTCGATATTTCCCAAGACTGTGCGAGAGAAGTGCCGAAAGTTCTGGAAATCTCGAGATCCTCCAAAGTCTCGGGAGAATCTTGAAAAACCTCGGTTATTTCGGTGAGGTCTTGGAATCTTGGCACGTGGTCAATATTTAGCAAACATTTTCGATGCTTTAATCCAAATAGAATCATTGACGTAAAGTATTAAAGATAATCTAGAAGTCTCGAGTCAACGCGAGCGCAATTTACGTTAGTTCTCTTTTTATAGTTTACACGGCGCGTATTGCGCAATTGGTTGCGCAAATGCTTCGAGAAGTTTTAGCGATGAGAAAGGATTGAGCGGAATAATTGAAGAACCGTGTAAAACAGGAAGGGTTTCTAATGATTGTGTGGAACAAAGAACTATGTATCGGACAAACTGTACGGACGAATGACGTAAATGCACTTTGAGATTTCCAAGAGATTTGAGACTCTCACTTCTCGCGACTAAATTGTGGACTTTTGTGTTGCATTGAAAAAAATTACATTCCTTGCAATATTTGACAGGTGAACTATGTTTCATTAATTAAGTTTAATTAAATTTCATTAATTACTCGAACTGCATTTAATCATCTTCATAAAAAAAAAACGTAAAATCGCGCAACTGTCTGATTTTCATGAGATTCCCGATATGTTTAAGAATTCTAACACGTTGAATTCTGTTCGAAGCGATTTGAATTTGTATACGTGTCACTGCGCGGTCACGTTATTCTAAGTTCTCGGACGTATATACTTGAGAATTATACGCCTCGTCACCGTCGTTCGTTGGAATTGAAAAATCATCGAGCACTTGGTAATTTAAATTTATTTCGAGAAGAATGGCTATCGATCCTTCGAATCGTTAGCATTTCTGCCCTTTTGTCACAAATTCCTAGCGGGACATTCAGGGCTGGCTCGCATTGGACGCGTCTGACGCCGTTGCATTGTTCGCGCGATTCCCTCCGAGGAATTACGAATTTTCCATAGAGCTGTCAAATGAAATTTCGGAGCCAGATAACGATGCTAGGGGCATGATTTGGCGAGCGGGACTTCTCAAGGACGCGCGATACACTTCACTCGATAAGAACGAGATAAGATTTATTGTTGCATTTCAACTTGGCTAAGACGCGTCGAAAAGTTTCTTATTTAGGATTTAGATACTAAAACGTATCTAGTGTGCATTATTATTAAATTGTCAAAGTATTTAAAAAAATTATTGCGTATTTATTGTTGCGTTTAAGGCATCGAAATTTGTCAAAGTTACACGGGATTCGATATGGTCCGTAAACGCTATTCCTGATGAATTATTCTGTTCTTTTCAGATTATAAGAATATTGTACACGGTTTAGAAAACGAAGCGCAGTAGTATCAGTCTTGCAAAATGCACGATGGACATGTCTACAAGTTAATTAAAGGGTTTCATGCAAATAGTCGAAAGCGGATGGAAGTTTTTGCTTGTTGTGAAAAATTCGCTTTTCACTTGCACACGAAAAAATGCAATAACTTTTTGGCCAACTTAATAAATACACGTGTCTATGTGTATTAATATAATAATATATTACAATTGATATATTTTAATTATTAATATATATAACAATGCATATATATTTGATAAATACACATGTATTCGATACAATAATATATTATTATATCGATATATATATATATATAATAACATATGCCTATAAATAAATATTACACGCCGGTGTACACGCACCGAATCGTGTTCGCGTGTGTTCGTGAACGTTCGCGAACGCGAGTCAAGTACCGAGCGGCAATCTCGAGCTGGCATTGCTCGCGGGAATAGCGAGGTGAGGCGGAACAGACTGCTTGGTGCCAGGCGTACAGATCCCTCTCTTTCGTCTCTCTTCCATCGCCGTTCGCCACCATCTCGGTTCTTTCTCTTTCTCATTTTCGCTCCTCTGCCTT
>KQ435824.1:210606-220829 GCA_001276565.1 Melipona quadrifasciata | reverse complement strand
ACTGAAGGTGATTTTAGCGGGGGCAACCCAGAAAATCGGGCCTCTTCAGGTGCAACGCTGACGCAACGAAAATTAGTGATTGGTTGATTTGGGTCACGTGATTCGCGAGGGGGCGTGGGATAGACCTCGAGTGGGAGTGGGGTTGTCTGGTACTGAGCGATCGCGCCTGTAATTTGTTTTGCATATCAATAAAATTTTATGGTCTTCATTTCCTAGTTAGAACAGTTGCTTCTGGGCCTTTCATTGCTCGTTTTGACCATTTTGGTGGCCAAACTGTACAATGGTGGTCGTTTTAAAATCAGAAGCGTGCTAGACGCACACTCACTTGGTTCAGGTATAATTTAGAGCAGAGCTAGCTAACTGGCGACCTGTGATCGCTAGCCCCACCACTACAACACTACATTGAAATCTTCTTGCTGTGCATGAGTTCCACTCTTTCAGTGGAGGGGGTAGCGATCAGTTAGCCGGCTCTGGTTTAGAGGAAATTCTCGGAACAGCTTCTTTCCATTACCAAAGAACCATCGTCGTGCAATAGAATTAAATATTTTACAAATTGTTCCAGTCCTATTTATATTGTGACGTCGCAGTGTACGATTACGATTAAGAACAATTTATCGAACGTGTAAAGAATACAATTATAAACTCGATGTTGGTTGAAAAACGCTGAGCTCGAGAACTGTAGAATCGAATGTCCGTCTTTATTTCCGAGCGACATTTATAGCCCTCAGGTTGCACCCTCGTCCCTTCTAGGGACCACGCAGTTCCTGAAAGGTCCGAGGATCCTTTGTGCCTTTCCCTTATGCTTTTCCTTCAACGTGAATTTTATACACCAGCGACTTTCTTTACAAATGAGGTCAGTTTATTCAATTTTTATTAAACAAACTAAATTGATGGAAATTTCTGGAATTATTGACGCTATCCTGTGGCATTCATTTCGAAGTCTGAGTACACGCGATCTTTCTCGAATCGTTTGTCTTAAAAGTCCAGTCGTTGCAATGCGACAGAAAAGATTCGAAAAGTTTGGATTTAAGTTATTCGTGTTTTTCCTTAGATTCGCTGATAACTGATCCCACGTATGTAGATTCACATAAAAATACGTCAATGATAAAAAAAAAAAACAATTGCTTAAAAAATTCTGCGTTTGTTGCAATGAAAGTTTCGTCACATTTTATCCTCAAAATCAAAAAAGAGAATCATTCGAAAAAGGAACGATCTCGCGGAGAAAAGATCAAAATCGATGTGAAATACCCGTGTGGACAAGAAAGGGTGCGCGTGAGAGACCAAAAAGTGTCATCAATCACGCGTGTCCGAAACGAGACGACGAATTTTCTTCGCGCGCGTGTTGGTGACGATCGTCGCGTCGCGGGGAGGCATCCCGTAGATTCTCGATCGCGGTGTGTTAATCATCGCGATGTGCAAAGTCGGCGGGTAACGGAGACGAGAGAAAACCGAAACTGCCTGTCCTTTCGTGGCGAACCGGCACGTGGATACAATTGCCTGCTAATTTTATTGCATTCACTCCTGCGCTGTGTGCGAGGCTAACTGCATGCAAGACCGGTTTCGCAAAGTGACTTTAACGCTTCGCTTATAATCTCGGATCGCGGCTACTGGCTCTACGAGCTTCGCAGAGTGTGCCCTCTTTGTTCCACGTGAACGCGGCTGTTGCCGTTACATATGTACGGACTGAATTTAGTTTCCAATTTAATTAGCGAATATGGCTTTCCTTTCGCGCGCGAATCGATCATTGAATACATTGCGGATATCCCTCCGTGCAAATGACCCGTAAAGATTGGTTTCGTTGTTAGTAACGTTGACACGTTACACAGACGCGTTCAAACTTTGCCGATGTGTTCTACAAGTGAAAAATGAGACTAACTTGTCTTGTGTATACTGTATAAATAATTCATAAGTAGCACTTCGTAAATGATTCATATTTCAAGAATTCGGAAAGTCTGAATTGTCGACGTTAAGCATCGTTTTGACCTGAACGATCGAAGAAAAAATTACAAAATTGAACTGTCCGAATAACGAAATATCCAAAATACAGTGTTTTCTGCAACATGTCATATCATGTCTTGTAATCTCAGAAATATACGAAATAACTGCTGTAGCAAAACACGTCGGACAACAGTAACGCACACTTTAGTCGAACGCATTTAGTTTAATCAAACGAATTTCCGTTTTCTTCTTTTTTTTTCTTTCTTTTTATGAGCAGAAATGATACCTAATGTCTAGAAGACTACGTCCGTCGAGCTGTCAGTGCGACATGATATATCTCGCTGTTTGTCGCGCCACCAACAACGAGTTTCACAGTCAAGTTTTCAAGTGTAGATCGTTCGAAAGTCGTCGATAGCCGAGGTTGGCGGATTGCATGGCAAATCACTCGTTCTCAGTCCCGAGTTCCCGGAGGAAATTGTTTTGGCTGAGATATAACCCTGGCAGAAAAAAGAGAAGAGGGAGAGAAAAATTGTTTCGTTACGCGCAAATACACGTTGCGGCCACTGTGCGCTGATTAAATTTTCTCCGCCTGAAACACAAAAGCCATTTTCTGCGGAGAAGTGTTTGCCCTGCTATTTATCGAAGTTGATAAGGTAGAACACGCGAAGTTTCAATATTTGCCGATCTCGACGCACGTGTTGGCTGCGATGGCGCGATGAGGAATTTTTCTTCTTTCTTCGTTGTTGCAGTCCGCAAAAATGAAACGCGAGAAATATTTTATTTCGCAGACGACGCGCATTTATTTCGTTACGTATCGAAGCTGATTAGATAAAGAGCTAGAAGTTTCAATATTTGGCGACGAGAGAAAGAAGAAGAAAAAAAAGAAATGGCTTTGACGATTTTATAACTCGTCGAAATGCAAGATCCATCCTTGCGCGAGTGTCAATATTTGCTTTTGGTGCAGCGACGTTTTTGCAACAGGCGGGAAAGATTATTTCGTGGTTCGCGGCGATAAAGTGCAAGAGCCATCATCTGCGTGAAATTGCGCGCTGTGGAAAAGTAAAAATTGAAGGTAATGAGGTAGACCGCGAAGTTTGAATGCTTGGCAGAACGACAAGGAACGATTTTGGCGACTTTGTCGTAATGTCGTAAAGAGATGCGTGAAAGCCGTCGTAGAGGAGTATTTGACCCGTTATTTACTGAAGATAAAGGCGGAATGTGAAGTTTGAGCGTTTAGCGGTGTGTATCGAGAAAATTGGCTTCAACGATGAAAGATGAAACGTAAAAATTGCCACATTGTTTATTGAAGATAATGAGGCACGATGCGAGGTTTCGATATCTGCTATTTGTCGTTGCAATGGCACTTTTCTAACGACGATTTTTATAATTCACGAACGTGAAGAGAGAAAACATCTTTCGCAAAAGATTATTCGTACTAAATTTAATTACTCAGTGTCCGCGAAAAACTTGTTTTCCCACGAAACTTACTTCTCTTTATTAGAGCCTGTATCTTTATCTTCAACAGATATCTGTGGTTTTCGTGAAACTAGTATTAAATGACAAGAAATTTAATTAAATGGTATAGCAATACATTTAGGTAACGCGTGTACCTCTTTTATGGATTATAAAATTATTAGCTCTACAATGTCAATGTGGTAATTTATACATTTTTCCTCGTTCGCCTGTTTTTATCGTTATGTACTCACATTACCAAGAATTGCCCAAGTGATTTATTCGCAGCAATTATTTATTAATTCCCAGTTATTGCGGTAAATGGCTACAATTAAGTGAATTTTCATAAATTGAAGTTAATTAGATAGAAACGAGCGGAAGAATGATTATTCTAAACAGCGGATTATTGCTTCGGCTTTATCTTCGAATTGGAGAAACACGATTTCTCTTTCAAGATGTCGAACGTTAGTCAGGATAACTGCGTGAGAGGCAAAGGTGATCGATAAATTGCGGATTTTTATCCATTCCGTGAGAAATTTCAAGGTGCAAAGTTGCACACAATGCGCGGAAACACGCAAGGTGTAGCATTCGTCGCAGTAACGTTCGAAGAATGAGGGCGATTTCCATCTCTTTAACAGAGCCGGCGAGAATTTTAATTAAAAAAAAAAATCACTAATCGCGATCAAAGAATCATTTCTTCCTCCATTTCTTGAACGGAGCAAACAAAAATTTTAATTTGAATTAAGAAAAAGAAATCGCTAATCGCGTCTCTTTCTTTTCTTTTAAGTTCGACAAAGGTCCTGATCGCGGAGGATCAAAGCGGCGTTGCTCGGAGCGAGGCGTGCCGTTTTGAGAATGGAGAAATATTTGCGCGTGCAACGATAGGAAAGAGCTTGGACGAGCTTTTCTAGCTTCGGCCGTTCGAGCGTGAAGAGCTCGTCCCCCCTTTGGCAAATGTTACGGCGGGTAACAAATTGCCGATGAATTTTGTTATGACGCTTGGTCGCGAACGAAGGGTTAAGCCTCGAACGGAGGAAGGAGAAGCGAAGTGAAAAGGCGAAAGAAAAAGGACTTCGATTGGCATCACGCGGTACCCTCGAGAGCGTAACAATGGCCCGTTCTTTGTACGAGAAGGCAGCGAGCAAGGGGGAATAATCACCCCTCGTGTAAATGTGGGTCACGATATGGAAGCGTCGTATGTGCCACCGACGACGAACATACAGCGAAATCGCTCATGCAGATTTATCTCCGCGAGACCGTAGAATAAATTTCCAGATAAACGTCTGTATTACCGAGAACCTCGTTGTATCTCGTTGACCAGCGCCGAGTCGACGAATGGCCAATGCTTTCTCCTCTCCTCGACGGTTTAGGTTAGGTTTAGGTTAGGTTTAGGTTAGGTTTTCAAAACGGCACTCTTCGCTGTCTCAGACTAGGAAGAATTAGCGGTTTTAATTCGATTTCGCTTCGTTTAAATTACGAATATTCAGATTTAAATTTTTTACTCAAATGTCACAAATTCTCGTTCCATTTGTTCCTTTTAATTACTTGAACGACTGCAATGATTGTAACAATAATTTTGTTGTCAACGACTAGGAAGAATTAGCAGTATTGATTCGTCGATTTCGTTTCATTTAATAAATTATAAATATTCGAATTTAAATTTTTCATTTAAATGTCACAAATTCTCGTTCCATTTAATTATTTAAATGACTTGCAATGATTGTAATAATAATTTTGTTGTTCACGACTAGAAAGAATTAGCGGTTTTAATTCGATTTCGCTTCATTTAAATTACGAATATTCAGATCTAAATATTTTTTTGGAATGTTACAAATTCTCGTTCCATTTGAAGACTTGCAATGATTGTAACAATAATTTTGTTGTTAACGATTCGAACGATTATCTTAAACACCAATGAATTTATTCAAATGATCCTTTTCTTTTTCTTTTTAACGTTTCGAGGAAATTGCAAATCGAAAGAACAGAGATTGATTAAAGTGAAATGATTCGCTAGTCTCTTGGTCGAAAGTCTGTCGTTCAGAACGAATCGTCCCGATTCATTCGTATATTTATAATTTTACGTAAGCCGTGTTTAATTTCTACCTAATGTTCAATTAATTCGTCGATTCTAAGAACGGTTCTTTTCGTCAGAGGCAGTTCTTTTAATTTATGCCTTAATATTCAATTCGTTGCTTGATCACACGTGACGATAACAATTCAAAAGCCCCTGGAGATAAACTTTATTCGGTAAACATTGAAAAAGTGGAATAGATTAAACTTATCGGAGTTTGTTTACTTCTAATTCGTTCGTTATCGCGAGGAGAAAATTTAACGCTAGTGAAAATAAATCGAATTTTTTCCGGTATCGTCCGTCCTTCTCTCGTAAATGTGAATTCGCGCTTGCAAATTGTAAATCGTCGTCGTCGAGAACAAAGGACGGAGTGAAAGGCACAGTCGAACGAATAGCGACGAAAAAGTGTTGTAACTTATAATTGTAAAACATCGTACAACATTCTGCTTGGTCTCGTTTCAAGACGCAAAGCCTCCACTTTGACAGTCCATTTCTTTTTCAAAGATATTTTCACGTCATCCAGCAGACGGGAAATTGGGAACGCTTTCATTTTCGAAAACTGTAAAAATTCAGGCGTCTCCAAAAATATTGAAAAAAAATTTTTTCTTTTTTAATTAAATTCACCGTTGGAACTTGCTGCACGATTTCTTTCTGTCATTTTTTTAGTTTTTACTAAACCTTGATCCCTGAGATTAACGACGAAAACTCAAGAAATCCCGACATCACAAAGTGATTTCCAACAAACGTTTCCAGAAACACTGAACAGTGTTTTCCTTCGTGACAAAATTTGTCACAGTCTTGGAGATTGAAATTTTCTCATAAAACTTACTGTACCGTTGAATTTCGAACGACAGGCAATCTCTTGAATTTTCGTCCTATAACTTTAACATTGAAAGTTTAATAAAATAATCGCACAGCAAATTGAGAATAAAGAAATCATTGTAGAGGGAACGCTTCAGCCTCTGAAGATCGCAATGGGTCTGGCCACGATAGAATTTTTAGAGAAGTCTGAATTTTCGCAATTATCCTCCAAATGATATATCTTTGAAAAAAAAAAAAAAACAGACTCGAAAGTAAAAGTAAAGATGCTTTAACACGACTTTAATTGTGCGTCGCCAATTTTTCACGATCGCGCGCCGTCCGTTGTGTTTCGAGGGTGAATGCAGTTTTGCGCACGATCGTTATCGCCTGAAAGACGCATAATTACGCATAATTACGACCGATTAAAGTCTATCTATAGTCCCTGGTAGTCTATTTGCAGCAGCTGACGAAACTCGTTTCCGCGTTGCATCAGTCGTCTGATAACCGACTTTGTTGTTTACCGATCGTCGATAATAATTACGCTGCGTTTCTTTCGTTTGATCGATCTTCGCCTCTTCCTCTCCGCCGCGGGGACGCAAAGTCGAATCTCTTTTGTCAAAACACCGATACCCTCGATCGCGAGCTAAGAAAATCAATCCCCCTTGTCTCGTCTTCAGTCATTCGTTCATTCACATCCCAATGTCTCGTCCCTCGACACTCTGCCGAGGCTCGGAAGAGGTGGAAGATTTAAATCTGAGATTGAAATTTAATCTAATCTACGTGTTGTTAATTCGGTTAGCGAGTCTCCTCGGACGGCGATTTTGTTTCAGCGAATCTTGTGTTTGGACTCGGCGTCGATGATACGTACCGACGAGTTCAAGTTTATCTTTTATTTCTATTAAAGAAGCAAATATTCTTGCTTTTCCTCGAAACGGTAGCGTATCTGCCAGGGTATACTAGGAATTCTGAATCACAAAAGTACTAATATATGCGCGGTGGAATAATTTTTCAAACCACCTCGAATGATCAGAGCAATGCTAGAAATGTAGCTTTTCTTTAGATTTCTCCGACAGTTGTCGTTTTAATCCATTTTTTTTCTTTTTTGTTTCGGTCATTCTGCGTCGCGTTCTGCATGTTTCACAGATGAAAAAATATCTTTGTACTATACCTTAATATTATATCAAGTTATATTACGACAATTTAAGTTATATTTAGTTTTATTTCTAGAGATCAGTAGATCGCAGATTTTTATGCATTTTCACAGTTATTGTAATGTAAATAAAGAACAAATATATTATGATATTTTAAATACTCTACCACAGTCTGAAGCTCAGTAGTAAAATTGAGCCGAGTGAAAATTTGCAAAATTAAACAGCGCAGAACGCATCCAATGATGCCAATTAACGATCGAAGTAAATTTCCATTCAACTTTCAATTCTCTCTTTAACTGCAAGAATTTTCCAATTCAAAGCATCCGAACTTGGTGGAACAAGTAGGGTGCTCCTAGAAACCCTAACTCATTCGTACAATTCTCCTCTAAAAACCACCCCTGTAAACGCGAACATGTAACAGCACCCTCTTCTCCAAATCGTGCGCTTTTGGAAACAGCTAATCCACCGCCATAAACTGCACAACAACTCGGCAACAACGTTCAGCTTCCTGTTTGTAAATCATTTGGCCGTGTCTTTAATTTTCCACGGAACTTTCGCCCATAACAGCTTGCGTCAGTTACCGGAACCAGCTGAAACTCGACGAAGGGTGGCTCGATGAGACCGGCCTTCTGTGCATCCCACGAAACACCGTCGGCTCTAATACAATCTATCCGCCACCCCGCACCACGCGATCGAAACGAAGGGTGCTCGTTCGTTCGCTCCGAACATATATTCGATTTACTTTCCCCCTGTCGAGCGCCGTTTAATTGTAAATTGCTAGAAAAAAGCATTTTCACGGGAACACTGTGTTCGAGGGGTGAATGTTTCGATAGTGGGCAAACAGAGGGTGGTTGGAAGAATATACTAATTGTTCCTTGGAGACTTAATGTAGCATACGTTGGTTGTATATTCATTGTACATATAAGCAAAATGTTCGTGTTGTACAAATATTCAAAGTATGTACATTGTATTGATGTTGTTGCGCATATTCTATTCATTATGTGACACATAAATGCCATGCATATTCATGTCATATTACATTCGTGTCGTACAAATATTCGTAGTATAAAGATTATACTGATATTATATATTAAAATTATTATATTACACAGTACACATTGTATTCACTGGATTCATTTTTTGACAGTAATGAAATAAGCTACATGTTGTGTAGTCACATTCGTGTTGTACAAATGTCCACAATATACGTATTGTTACACATTCATACTATTATACTACACATTACACATTGCATTCACTGGATTCATTTTTTGATAGTAATGAAATAAGCTACATGTTGTGTAGTCACATTCGTGTTGTACAAATATCCACAATATACGTATTGTTACACATTCATGTTATTACACTACACGTTATACATTGTACTCACTGGATTCATTTTTTGACAGTAATGAAATAAGCTACACGTTGTGTATTCGCATTCGTGTTGTACAAATATCCACAATATACGTATTGTTACACATTCATGTTATTATACTACACAGTACACATTGTATTCACTGGATTCATTTTTTGACAGTAATGAAATAAGCTACATGTTGTGTAGTCACATTCGTGTTGTACAAATGTCCACAATATACGTATTGTTACACATTCATACTATTATACCACACATTACACATTGTATTCACTGGATTCATTTTTTGACAGTAATGAAATAAGCTACATGTTGTGTATTCATATTCGTGTTGTACAAATGTCCACAATATACGTACTGTTACACATTCATGTTATTACACTACACGTTATACACTGGGGTTATCAATAAGTCATCTACTAATAGAATATCAAATTCACACGATACAAATGGAATATAATTTATATTAAATATTCGCATTATACATATTGTCTTCATATCTTTACGTTAATAGAAATACAAATAGAATCATACAATCAGCACACAGCAGTGCAAAGTACTTTTCTTATCTCACAAGTCGCGAGCTCCATTCCTGATGGGATTCTCCGATTTGGAAAATTGACGATTCTTACAATTCTGGAATATTGAAGCAAAATAGAGAAGTTGAAATTTCGTTAAATGATTTTTTGCATAAAACAACATTTGACACGTGCCAACCTAGTGAAGAGTAGAATTTAATACCGTAAGTTGATTAAAGGGAAAAATAAAAAGATCGAATAGCACAAGTTTGAAATTAGCTGTTTTCAAAACTATTTAAGCTCGCACAACTAAGTGCAAAAATTAGCACGAAATTAAAAAACTACGCATTATTCGTCAGAAATTGCATAAGAAAAAAGGCACTCTACGCCAGTTCGACAATCACAATCCAAATTCGTACGCTTTTGCCAACCACTCGAGATTTAAACAAACTGCCAAATTTACTTTAAGAATCGCACTAACATCTCAGTTAAAGTTTAAAGCACATTAACGAACAACATCCTTTCGCTGCTCTGTTATTTCGTTTAATTCCCTGATCGGAAATTGAAAATTAAATTTCAGCGCGAGTGCAATTTTATTTTCACTCACGACGACTGAGATGTTTGCGATAAACACGAAAGCCAAAGTCGTCTCGGAAAACGTTTTGTCGAACGTGCGTCGCTCGTGTCAACTCGCCGATTCGATCAGGAACGCCAAGTGTTTAATTTAAGAGAACGACACTCGCGTTCCTGCGTCCCACCGGAAACGAAACGCGTTTCCACAAAGTCCGGGGAATCAGTCAATTTCTCTTTCTCGTGGATCACAAAGAAAGGATCCGGCCGCGAGATCCTTTCTTCTTTCCAAGTCGCCGCGCCGAGGCATTATTACTCGCGAGACACGCAATTTCAGAGACGAG
>KQ435824.1:189453-203753 GCA_001276565.1 Melipona quadrifasciata | reverse complement strand
TTCCCTTTTAAAAAAAAAAAAAAAAAAAGAAAAATTGAATAAAATTCACTTGTAACCAGTTTTCGGCGGACCTTCGCACAATTACGCTGCGCGTTTATGGCGTCGTTAAAGTTGCACGACATGTCGCAACTCGGCAACGAGATTCGAGCAAATCGTCACAACAGCGATAGACAGTGATAGAGGTCTATCGATCTGTCGGCCGATATCGTCTCGTTGTTTCCCCGGCTAAAAAGAAGAGCGCGTATTTTCGTTCTCTATTATTATTTCGTGCCCCATTGTCAATAGACTGGCAGATAATGACACGCTCGCGTATTCGCTGGCCGGCTGATATAATTCCCTTATAGCTCGATGTTTTCGTGAAACGAGCAACGAGACCAACGATCGGCTCACGCGTGTCCGGGGATCGTATCTGCACTTTATCAGCCGCGGGCATTGTTATTGCAAAATTTTGCCGCGCGGAATCACGCCGATGAATCGTCCTCGTTCGAGCCGCGTTTCGTAAATTCGCTCGGACGATGATGGATTGCCGTAGAGTTATTAACCCGTAATGTCGACCGTGTTCGGCGACTATACTCGTCAAAGGGAAGTGAGACGGGTACCGTTTCGACGTTTGGACGGGGATTTTTGTGATAGTAAATTTTCAACAACGTTTCTCAATGCAGTACATAAATTTTTGAGAGCATTGTGTAATATTTCTCCCGACAGTTTGCAGCGTTAAGAATATTTTATTTAGTCAAAATTTATGTAGCAGGTTCGAAAGTATTCGAACACTTTCCATAAATGTGTACTGTGTAAAAGTATTTCGAAATTTTCATTTCGACACTGTAACGAGAGACGAAGACTATTACTGTACTGATAAAATTTGAAACCGACCTGAAAATTATAAGATATTTGTCGCAATTGTATCAAGGCGTATAACAGAGTATTTTGATCAAACGTTATGGAGCTTATTGATACATTTATTTATGAAAGCTTGAACTACATATATTTTAAAATTTGTTTCAAATTATAATCAACATAATCACGATAATAAGTGTTAATGAGATATCGAAATATTTTATACACATGATATATCCATAAAGATGTTTAAATACTTTCGCGAGCAATTTCGTCATATCAGTTCTGTTTTTCAATAATAATGAACGATTCTCTTTCATAAATAACACTAAAGAATAATAACGACAAAAAAATAAAAATATATATGTATATATAAAAAAAATTTCATTGTAAAATATAAAAACCTGTGCACAGCAATTCTCTCTCAAACTATCGCATACACCGGTGTTACTAAAGAGATTAACCTGTTAGTCTGCAAGCGAGCGTTTCACAAAATGTTAGAACGCCACGTAGCCAGCCATATATTTCTGCCCATTGTACCCCATTTTCTCTCTTAACCTCTCCGTCTAAATTAGTTCTAGCAACTAGTCCTAGTCAACGTCTATGGGCAACGCCACGGTTTGTCCGGTGTAATCCCGAATATGGAACAACGCGATACGTTCTGCGTCACGGTATTGTCTCGCGATGGAGTTTTGGACGAGCGTTTCCACGCTGGGCTGAGCCTTTGCGCGCCTTTGAGGCAAGGCTTGTCCGTGAGCCGCGCGTCATTAGGGGAAATCTTACTTTGTCAGTGTTTGGAGTGATAATGTCAAACGGTTTCGTGATCACACGCTATTTGTCACTGTTAAAATCGGATCGATTCGATAGACTGTCTAACTGGACTTTGTGTCAACAGCGTGGCGCGCGATAGCGGGCAACGGGCTGATAAATCTGGTCGTCCTTCTTGTTACAGAAATCCTCTGTCCGAGGGAACGTCCACGATCTAATCTGTGCGGACGTTTCGTGTTTCCTAAGTAAACGCAGATGCTACTTTTTTTTCTTCGTGTACTCGAATGATGTAACCGTGTCGATACAAACGAAAGGCGACGGGTAATTATTTAGAGTGGATATCTTTTTTCATGAGTGTACAGTGGCTCGTGGAAGTGCATGCTCGAATGTTTGTCGTAGAAGATTCTGATGATTGCGCTGCGCTTGGCACTGCAGCGAGACGTGATAGCGCCTTTACGCTTGGATTGGAAATTGATTAGTTCAAAATTTAAAATAGATTGTAACGTTAATTTTATAAAACTTACTTATATTTTCAATTTGACGAAATCACAACGTGATAAAATAATTAATGTATTAATTTATTAGAAATCGTCCACTGAATTTCAGTGTCTACAATGGTACTTTGACATACTACATAGAAAAAGCAAGAATCATAATTTATAAAGGCTTAAAATTATCTTTTGAATTAAACATTTTCATGTACAGAAAACGCATCAACATTGTACAAAATATTTAGAATAGAAATATAAGTAACTTTAAAATCATTAAAATACGATCACTTTTTAAATGGACACATAATCTAAATATTTTCTATTATATTTATTAAAGATTTTTAGGAGTCTTCCAACTCCTAAATATTTTTATAAGTTGCTGTGTATTTTTCGTAGACTGACATTGTTTATAAGTAATGCAACAACGTGATATTATTCCGAAAAATGAACACAATTCTCAAATACTGATGGTATCACCATATGTAGGTGACTTGTTAGCCGTTGTCAAACTGTGCAGTCGTGATAGACACCAGTGCAGGGAACACAGAACGTCTGTCGATAGTGAAATGCAATCTTCGCCTGCGACGAATGTTTAACAAGTCTCTCATTCGTTAGGACTCGCTTTACGAAGTATGTAGCATATATGCTCAAGCATTCTACGCCTTTCCCGCGCTACTCGACGTCTAATTTCCATTTGTGGTTCTGATTTTCGCAATGCATCGACGAACACATCTTTTGTGCGACCCATCACGCTGAACTGTAATCCATACGTATTTCTCCACATAGAAAACTAAATATCGCAGAAATATGTTCAACATTTTCCTAAAATGCGAGTGAGAAAATAAGAAGACGAGCAAAAACTTACTCGTCGTATTTTTCACATCACGAATAAATTGCCTTTTTGTGAAAAAAATATATTTACATCTACAGCCAAAATTAGCAGATATTGGTATCTTTTTCGAAATAATAATTCTAGGAAAAAAAAAAAAAAAGATAAATTGGAGGCGCCGGGTATCGATCCCGGTACCTCTCGCATGCTAAGCGAGCGCTCTACCATCTGAGCTACGCCCCCTGATAAGGAATGACGCAATTTCACGAAACTTCCGGACTAAAGTGCCGATAACACGTCCTAATTTCTTCTAATTGATTTTTCACTGATTTCGTCAGCGTTAATTGACAGTCAGATAATTACAAAACCGGCTGCAACCGATTAGACCTAAGAATCGAACTATTGTCCTTCGAGAGATTCGTTTATCGCCTGTCTCCCTTGTGTTGGTCATTGTTAAATCATCGTCTATGTGTGTCAGATCGTTGCACTTAACCACTTTACTAAATCGCGATGACGCAACCGCGCGCTTCCAGAGGATTGAAACAATACACCAGCCTCTCGGAAGTTAAAAACTGATCCACAGTTCTCATTACGTGAAGTGTATTAACAAGTAGTATTGACAAGTGTGTTAATAGCTAACATTCGATTTTTGACAAATTACACAAGTGCCAGTATACTCGTTTGAAGGAAAAAGTGACAAACAAGAAAATTCTTGCCTAGTTCTAAGCGTAATAGATAGTCAAATATTTTCTTACTTATTTTTAGTTGAATAAAACTTCTTATTTTGTACGTTATCTTTTTGGATCTGTTAATATTGACGTGCAACAAAAATCTGCAACATTGTCGATGAATATATTTATTCAGAAAATTAATATTTCCTGTAATCAAGAAGCATAACCTACAACAGAAGTATAACCTACAAATTCGCACGATGTAAGTGCATACTTTTTTTTTCTACGCACTGGCGTAATTTTTTTTTCGATAAGAGTGAACGAATGTTTATTTATCGCAGGAAAAAAAAGAAATGACACAAGTAATCGTAGTTAAACTGATAATAATTGCAGGTAAACTTTAATTTATGGAGCTAACCCACGTGACTTCTCAACACTTGTGTATCGCATACATATTTTGATCACCTTGAATATTTCTGTTGCTTTTGGAGATATGAGAAAAACTTCATTAACAAAAGTTATTCAGTACAGAGAGGGTCGCAATAATTTTCATTTTGTAGATGGAGGAGTTTAAGATCACGTCCACTTTTTGGATGGAACGATATATTTTTTGGGCATCCGTAAAAAAAATATTCCTGTCGAAATGCACATCGAAAAATGATTAATCCGATGGACATTTCAAGTTTGATCTTATAAAATTTATGGGCAAATTACAGGGTCAATCTAAACACAAGAATACTGTCTCTGTCTTTTCTCATCTTTCAGAATTCAGATTAAAATATCTTTTAAGCTAACAGTTTTTTTTGACACATTTAAAATTCTTGAAATGACCCATCCAACTGTTACTCTCGCGTTACGGCCTCCTGTGTGCTCAACAACTTTTGTGAACAAAATTATTTCGCATCTTAAAAAGTAACTGATGATGGGTGATCAAATTTTCAAACCTGTGCCAATTACAAACATTTATTTTAACTTTAAATTACGCATAACAGATTACAAGCGCAATTCGGGAATAAAAATTTGTCTTTTCGTATCGTTGAAATTCATCTCGATGGTCCCACTTCCTCGTGGCTGTTCGCCCCACTTTTTGACCGATAATAATGTCTCTATTGTTTCGCAAATGTTTACAAAGATGCGTCATTAGCAAAGAAATAAAGATCCATTAACGCTCGAAAACCACGGTGTGTATGTGATAAAAACATTTTACACAGCGCGATAACGTGGTGGCCGAGGAAAAAATCGACACAAGTCGGCTGACTTGAGTCACTTCTCCGAACAAAGATATCATTAATCGGTCCGAGTGTCTGCGCACAAGTCTACTGGTACATATTTGCACCTCCGAATTAGTACTACGTGCCTGTAAAGTAAAAATGCCTGTAAAAAACAAATTAAAACTGCGTGTCTAGTGTATTTGATCCTCGTACATTGATAATTCGTTCATTTTCTCTCGAGTTTGAACTCTGATACGCAATAACGCTCGGCGGAATATCCAAGATTCAGATATTTAATCAGAGGAGATCGGAGATGGGAAATTATTAACACGAAAGAGAAGAAATCACTGAAGGAAGTCTTTGAAAGTATTACGCTGAGTAATTTATTGCAGCGACGACTTTTGACCCTCTGCGAACCTTCGTCGAACTCTCTTTCATTCTCTCCCCCCCCCCCCCCCCCTCTCCGTCTCTGAAGCTTAAATCCTTACTTTATTCCTAAATCCCAAAGATCGGAACGCAAAGTAAGATACAAAAGTGCAGCGATTATTAAAATACCTGTTCTGTTGAAAACTATCAAACTATTGCTCAATCTACTGCAATTTGCAACCATCGACTTCCAATCTATTTTTTTTTTTGAAAATGAAGCTGGGCTCTGATGCTAACGCGTACAATATTTATCCGTGTTGCAACCTAATTTAATAAATATACATTGCACATTATTAACGATTGTTAATGCAAATTCTTTAACGTAATTAAAAATATCGGAGGTCGTATGATAAAACCAGTGCTCGTAGCACTTTTAAATTGCTCGTTGACTCATTGGACATTAGAATACATGCTGGAAATGGATGGGGAGTTGGAAAAAATCTCGAGGCGAGTGAAGCCGTTTCCAACAATGCGAGGGAAGGGTGGGAGAGGCTGTTGTCAGGCTGTGCGTGTTCTTAAGTTTACGATCCACCGGAGTTCTCGGTCCGTGAGGCACTATTGCGCATTACCAACGGCAAGGAAAGAAAGAAAGAAAGAAAGAAAGAAAAAAAGAAACTCGAAGGAGAGTGCTAAGAGAGTTGAACAGAAGTTCCCTTCTCTCTTGATTTACTCGCTGCGCCGGAAACAGCCCTCTTGACTTCCGCCGTATCCACCGATATTACTAGTTCTGTTTCTCCTCGCGATCGTGACAATTCGTATGCCTTCAGCACGTGCTCGTTCCGCCCCTCTCGGTGAGGACGTCTGTTTGCTTGCTTGCTTGCTTGCTTGCTTGCTCCTTCGGCAAAGAATTCGTGACTGTCCTTTATCTTGCAACTGTAACATGTCGCTTATCAGACGTCGTTTAAACGTACGACATCGCTGTGTGACTCATTCTCTCGTGACTAGAGGGAACGTGTCCTTCGTTTCCGATGAAAAATTATTATTACGTTATACTCTTACATTTCAACGACGATACATAACGAAAATACACGCAGCCGCTCGGAGAAGTGTGTGTTTGAACACTCGAGGATTGATAGTACTCGAAGTTGATTCGTTCAAACACTCTGAAATTTCATTGAAACCAGCAATGAATCCAGTAACTCTTCCTGGAAATCGTGGATTTTCGTTTTATTTTAAATTTACTTGCAACCCGTTCCCTTTCACTGAGCAGTCAAAACAGTCAGTTCATAATTCCTCCCTTCGTTTCCACAAAGGAGCGCCGCCTTTCGTGATCAAAAGGATCAATTCAGTCTTGCCAAGTCTAAGGAGTAATGTAATTCTAGATAAACTTTCTCCCGTTTCGTATATTCACTTTCGTTTCTCCGACACGAAGTAGTTTCCCACTTCGGCGGCCACTGGTTTTACTCGACGAATCGTTAACATAATTGCGAAATGACCAACGATTAGCGCGATATATCGTGCGTGAGGAAGGGCTTGGAGAAAGGAATCCCGACGGATAAGTCTGCCGATCTGTTTTGCAACCGGAGATGAACGCGACCCGTTGATCCACACCGGCAATTTGCAACTCGTCATAATGGGACGATAGCTGGTAACGTTACAGCTGGAACGTTTCATTGCCACGTAATACCTTGCCGAGCTCGCGATGTTGTGACTCATCGCCGCGAAAGGATTCCGAAGTGTTTTTTTTTTCTTTCTTTTTTTTTACATCGGTGGCCTTGATTCGCCAATTCGACGCGAGCTCTCAAGCAGCAGGGAGTAGAAGAAAAAAAGAAAAAGAGGAAGAACGAGCGGTTCGGTTAAGTCATGGCGGCCGATTATACGCGTCGATCAATCATTCCACTATTTTCCTGCGCTCGTGTTTTTGCTCTCTCTTTCTCTCTTTTTTTTTGTTTTCTTTATCATCGAGATACTCTCCGCTGCGTCGATTTATGTCTCTAATAGCGGGAAATATCAATCAACCAAATTGCAACGTTAGTTTGCATCGTTTCTTTCCTCATTACCTTTATCACTTGCAGCGGGCATAAAAAGTGTTCGTACATCATTGTGTTTATCACAGCGTTTTGTACCAATTACTCGGTTCTTGTGCTGTTGGCACAGTTCGTAAACAGGAGTTATTTGTGTCTGAAGCGTTCTTTTCCGCTGGGTAGTAGGAGTCTTTCAAATTTATGTGCTTCTAAACCACTTGAGCTGAGATCGAGATGATATCCGTTCGAACCTAGAAGACTCTGGTTTACGAAGCGAGGGTCAATCAGATTCAAACATCATTTGGCAATACTTTTACACGATTGCAAGAATTTCATAATATGAAAATGAAGCGGAGAAAGTTTCATTGGAAAATAAAAGTACGAACGAACGTCATTTGTAGTATTTATTTGGCGCTTCTTTGTCTATTCAAATCTAGAGGGATCTGCATAAAACGTGTAATAATGTCGTTAATCCTTACGACTTGAAAAAGTTTCAATACATTAAAAAGGAAATGTAGACAGAAGAAAACCTTCGTCTAAAATATTTTTTGCATTTAAATAAATCCGGAGGGACCTACGTGAAAGATAGAATCTGTCAGCTTCGTTGGAAAGTAAGAGCACGAGCAAATACTTTTCGCGGCCGATTGTATTTTATTTGTCACTTACTCCGGCGCTGAATGGATGTAAGACGACCTATACACGTGTGCACAAAAGTCGTAACAGTTGCCGAGGATATCGGGCCTCACGTTTCACGGAGGCGGCCGATGGATTTGCACGACCCCCGATCGCGAACCATCGAGCCAGCAATCCGTGTCGCCGTGTGACAGCTGACGAGGCCATCTCGATGATTTCGCTAGCAACAGCTGACCGTTGCAACGCATGCAGAGAGGGAGAGAGAGAGAGAGAGAGAAAGAGAGACAGCAAGCAGTCCTCTTTTCCGTTATAACGGCACAATGCGTGTGACCGGCTGAAAGCTAGTGCTCGCCACACCGTGGAAAGAACGAGCGAGAGGAGGAAACGGAGAAAGAGAACGGTCACGGGATAGATAGGGTGACGTGTCGTACACGGTGGATGGAGGGGTGGTAAGGAAAAAAAAAGCCGAAAAGCGGAGAAAGCAAGAACAGAGGACGAAGCTACCGAGAGTGTAGCACGGTCGGTGTGTTTGGCGGAGAACGATAGGGTAGAGGACGCACGGATGTGCACAGTGACTGGGCGAAGAAGGAGGAAAGAGGTACGGGAGGTTAAGGAGAAACGACAAAGACGAATGGACGTTGGAAGAGGGCGTGGAAACGGTGGAAAAACGGCACGGGGGAATATCGCGACGCGTAGGGAATGAACAAGAGAAAGTCGAGAGAAAGAGACGCGGCGAAAGAGTTCACGACAGCGGGGGTGGAAGAGGAGGAGGAAGAGGCTGAGGAGGAACGGAGAGGGACGTAGAGTGCAGCGTAGGACGAAGAGGGAAAAAGAGAGGCAAACGGACACGGGATGGGGGGGAAGAAACAGAAGGGTGAAAGAGGAATAAAGAGCGAGATAGGAGTGGGGGAGTTCCAAGCGACGGGGCCTATAATATCGTATGGCAGTGCCGTAACGAGAGGTACTTTCCCGAACGTTGACCCCTTCGCGTTTTCAATACTAACCTCGCCCAAATGCACACGCTGCCGGCAACGCGAAATAATGGAAGACTCTGGCAGCGTCCGGGACCAGTTGAAATATTGCCGGTCCTTCGTCGAAAACCGATTGACCAGAGAACATCTTGAAACCGCGGTTGCGCCGTGAAAGGTGCCTCCTCTCCCTCTATACCCTAGGAGGCTAGAGCCTCGAGCGGGCTCTCCGAGCCAAGCTGCCACCGGCTGTTTCCGGAGGCAAGCTGCTCCGATCCCTTTAAACCATCTTTTTCTCGGAACTCGACTCCGAGCGGTACTGCTGTTCCCTTTTTCTCCCGAGTGGGCGCTTTAAAGGAAAATTACAGGGGGAACCGTGGACGCGGCAAAGACGCAGCGAAACACTGAAACTAACACGTGAACTCCCGAGCGAATTTCTCTTCGGAAGTTCACCATTAGCCTTGCGTTAACGTTATCGATTATGGAGCTGGTATTTCCCGATTCGGAAAATCTCGTTTCGCCGCCCGCTACGATCGACGCCGTTTATTCCTGCTTTTCGAGCGATCTCGAAAACGGAGTTGTGACTCGTCATCGAATGGTCGAGTGATTTATTGGTGGACGCAATCAGCGTCATTCGTGCTCGACGTCGTAGACGCTGACACGGTACTTCCATTCTTGAGATAAAGAGGCGAAGGAAGGCTTTTTTTGGGCTGATTCGCACGAAGAACTCGACGACGCGGTGGCACTGTGACGTTTCGTACTGGCGACAAAGAATCGCCGGTATTTTGCGGAAATGAGAAGGGGGAAGAGCCCTTCTTCGTTTCCGGCCGAGTCTTTATTTCGCGTTGTCCTTGGAAGACAAAAATACCTTAATAGGTATCCCTGAGTGGGTTCTTCATCTTCCTCCCCCCCTGCCTGGTTACAAAGAGGCCGGAGAGTTTCATCGATCCGAACAATTCACGAATCACGGACGTCCTTGTACGCACGCATGTACACCGATCGCGATAATACGTATTTTCTTCACCGAGAAAGAGCCTCTTCATTAACGCCGATAAACAAAGCGAACGCGTTCCGCCTTCCCGGCGATATTATGTACGTACTTTTTAGTTATGCAAGGGGAGATTGCCGGTTGTCGTTTCGCGAAAACATTGACAAACAACCAAACCACGACGAAAGTGCATACGTCCTACGTACGAGAGATATATAAATTGGATGTAGCAATAGAGAGAGAGAGAGAGAGGTGCACGTTGGGTGCAACTTTTGTGCCCGTGTCTAGCAACACGCCTGTTCTCGAACCTGTGATTTTGACTTTCTCCCGGCTCGCGATTTAAATGCCGCGAGAAGTCGAGAGGAAGTACGAGAAACGGCGTCGGCACACACATACGCACGTACTCCTCGTTTACTTTTGCCATCGGGCCGCAGAACACGTTGCAACTTGCATCGTGCTGATAATCAGATGTGATCGATATTTTTAGAACAGTTCGTACTCCTGTTGCTAAGGCATCAGCTGATCAAGCCGGCTGCCTGCGTGCGCCAGACTCGTACCTACAATTCCCTGCGCTAACGTCCCCGCCAGCGTCCCCCGTCACCTCTTGCCAGTCGTCTTTCAACCGACCGCGTAACCAAGTTAGATATTTTTCGCGAAACGTTGCAACGAATCGCGAATTATTCGAAAGCGAATCCCTTTTTTATGCGCTTTATCGGAATTTCGCTTTGACGAGGCTGTGGCGTGGTACGTGCTGTTACTACGGCACTGTCGACCAATGACGGGCAGGGAAAACCGGCGAGTCCCCCCCACCAGCTGTTCGTCTCCCACCACGGCTCGACCAGATGATCGCAGCTTAGCTTAACTATCGTGGCATCAGTTATCGTCAGTTAGCAACCGGCTCTCTTTCCGTATAGATCGTTTCACCGTAGAAATCCTGTAGCACGTAATGTTCAGTGTAACCTGACTTTCTGTGCACATATCCTCGATTGTGTATCGGTGTTGTGAACGAGCGTAGTCCTTTTCTATTCTTCTTTTTCTTTTTTTTATTCTAACTACATTTTCGATCCCTCCATTCCTCTTTTTCTTTTTCAACCGTTCGAAATACACTTCTCGGGCAAGCGAGAAAAAGAGTTGTGAAGTCGTATGAAACGATCGAGTAAGAGCCTGTCGCGTACGTATACATACACAAACCCAACGGTCAGGGTACGAGCAATACTTCTGTGATATTTATTATGATTGGTCATTTCTCGCCGGTGTTCATCGTGCGTGACAACTCGCGGACGTTCCATCTCGAAGGAAGACCCACCGTTAAGACTTGCTGGTGAAACTTGCGATTTCTTCTCGTAAATTCGCGAGGGGCACGTGTTTACATCTCTCCTACGTCATTTCTTTTTCCCCACGGAAAGAGCTTTAGAATCGTCGAGGGACTAAAGACAGAGATTTTTCCTCTCTTTTCTTTTCCCTTATTACGCGCAACACGTACGCCGCGTATACGTTGCACACACATCTTCATACCGAAGTCTTTCGTACAATATTCTCTGCCGTACGTACACAAGTATACATAAACAGTGTATTTATTAAAATCGTCCAAAATTCCTGTGGCTAACGTGACCGAGTCTCACCCGAGGGCGGATTTTGGTGGTGCCGCCAGCATGGGTCAGATTGGAAATGACGTGAGTCCTTTTTACAAATTACTCTTTTCTCTCGTTTCTCTATTTTGTCCGCGCGAAGTGCGATTCCGGCCTGGCCGCGTTTCCGAGACGAATGCGCCTGTCGTTGCTCCCCCCGGTTCTTCCTTTTTTTTTTTTCTTTTTTTCTTTTCGTTTCTCTTTTTTGCCTGGTAACAGCGAGAGCAAAAGGATCGACCGGCTTTTCGGCCTCCTCCGCGTAATTACAGTCTGCCTACCGTGTACGTGCATCTTCTGACTCGCGAAACGCATGCGTCTCTTGACGAGTAAATCAACGAAAAAATGTTCGGTAGAGAGGGTTGAAAAAATCCAGAGAAAATCAAACGTCGAGTTGAATTAATTCCCACGCGAAATTGTAATCTGACAGATTTTAATATTCGCGTTGGCGACTTAGTTACTTTTCGATGTTCAATTTCGTCATTTATAGGTTATACGGATGCCTACTTGTAGGTTATATGTACCCATCGATCTTTTTCGATCGATCGATGCGCGCGCGCATGTTTGTTTCGTTAAATTGACCAAAAAAGGAGAATTATATATGTATTCGGTCGGACGTATCGGTCAGAATAAACGGTGTCGAGCAATTGATTTCATTTAGGGGAAAGCGTAACCGTTCGATTCACGATCCGCGTGCGTGCTCGTTAAATTGTAGCTCGTTCGGAGCGAGGTCGATGTCGGTCTTGCTGCGTGAGGTCGATGTCGGTCTTGCTGCGTGAGGTCGATATATCGCGCGCGCGATGATTCGACTTCCCGAGTCCATTTTTTACGCTCGTCCCGATAACGAATATAGGGTCGATTGTCTGAAAACATCGCTTTCATTAAAAAAAAGAAGACCCACGGAGAATTACTCTTTTCGCGTACTGTTTGCATCTCTGATCGAAAGGGATCGATCGAACTTTCGTCGACGATATATCGTCAGATTTTGAGCATTTTTAATAATATTTACGAAGTTTGAACTTTTGAACGTTCAAACTTCGAATATTTCAAATTGAAACTTTTTGGCACACGCAGAGTGACTAGCAAATTGCCCAACTGTCGAAAGTGCTTCGAAATTTTGAGAACTCGGATTTTCGATGCTTCGAACTTCCGAGCTTCGCGATTTAGTAAATGTCGAAACCCTCGCAAACGTTTAAATCCTTAGAAATGTAACAAGTATTCGAACTCTTCAAATTTCTGCCTTCGATTTGCCAGAATTTCATTCGTTCCGTTCTCTATCGACGCGCGGTAATTTTGGCAAATTCCTCGATTTATTTCCGTGGCCAGGCTCGAGAAATTTCGAGCAAAAATTTCATCACGCGACGGCCTGACCTTCGCACGGTATTTACTATTATTACCATTTCTTTCCTTCGGAAGGTAAAACCTGGGTCGGGGATCACTCGCAGGAATATTTGTTCTTGCGTCAGACGTTTACCCCTCCTTAGCTTCAACACGACCCTGTGTCACTACGCCAATTTTACTGACGCGTTTCATCATCCCGAGTGTTCACCCAAAATCGACCTAGCTTTGGTCTCTCGGTGTGCATACCGTTTTGTTGATCTCACCAGCAGTTATCTGCTCGTTCATAATTCTGTCGTCTTCGTAGTGCGATACGACGAGTCGAGTCTTTCGGATTACTGTTTCCTATATCTGCGTCCAATTTTCCATTTCGTTGGCTCGTTCGTTGACCCATTAACCCATTATTTCTTGTCTCTGCGATTCGATTCGAGAAAGAAGAGACAAACTGCAGTCTCGTGGAATTCTTTTAATTGAAGATTAATAAGCAGATATATGTCACAATAGTAATTGATTTGGAAATCTGTTTAGTCCATTTATGTTGTTAAATTTTATTCTTTGAAATTATCATAGGAAATGTCGTTTCTTCGACTATTTTGTTTTCTATCTAGATTCTATAACTCCATAAAACAACAAGTTTTTCCTATTATCTATTATGTATCATTTCGTTCGCGTAATAGGATCTCGCATTTTAATAAATGGAGTAATTTCCACTATTTACATTGTGTAATTCCTGTTGTAATCAATATATATAATGTCCAAAATTAACACTCGTTAATACTTGAATTTTTATTTTTCTGTTTATTCACTCGAGTAATTATTCCTACTTATAACTTCCATTGCTCCTACGTATAAACTTCCATTTTTTCAATTCTCTCATTTTATACTACAGAATTAGTAATACTCCAAAATTAGTAATTAGTCAAATACTTGAATTTTATTGCAAATTTTTATTTTTCTTGTAGGTTCAAGCAACACGCCGTCATATACGTAGTTATCCACATAATTACGTATAGTTATTTACAAATTTACACTTTTCTGTTCTTCTTTCGTATACTGCAATACATGATATTGTATACAATCATGTAGTATTATGTATTATGATTACGTGACCCGTTATTTTGAAAGTGACCTAAATCATTAACTATGCGAAATTATTTACACCGAGAAAAATATAAAAGTATCCGAGATGATAAGTACAGGTAAATCATCTCGAAAGTTATTATCAATTTTTCTGGGCACGTTAAAAGACAAATCTTTGAATATGTCGCTTTAAAAACAAAGTGAGTTGTACCTACTACTCCGAAATAAACGTTCGTTGAATAATTTTACTGCAAATTTTTATTTTTCCCACGTCTGACGTTATAATTCGCTTGTCCATACAAGTCGTCGTTAATTCTCGTCTGTTCTTATTGATCGTTTCATTGACACGTCTCGATGTTCGTCACAGTTTCGTTTTATCAGCGAAATATCTCGGTTAACACTTTCGCGAAGTGTTTACTAAAAGAAAAAACTGCACGATTCGTCTCACTGAAAGGCCCAGAGGTAACTGTT
>KQ435824.1:153209-189399 GCA_001276565.1 Melipona quadrifasciata | reverse complement strand
GGCGCGATCGCTCAGTAGATCTACCAGACAACGCCACTCCTACTCGAGGTCTACCACACGCCCCCTCACGAATCACGTGACCCAAATCAACCAATCGCTAATTTTCGTTGCATCAGCGCTGCATCTGAAGAGGCCCGATTTTCTGGGTTACTCCCGCTAAAATTACTTTCAAAATAAAAAAACAACAATGAAAAGGCATCTCGCCGTCGGACATCGCGTAGTTCTTCACACATGGTCAAACGTGGTACAGCATCGTGTAAACGGGTTTGAATATCAAAGTTCACCACGGAAATAAATTCGACTGTCAGCAGAGCCAGTAGAGCGTTCGCCGCGTTATCACGTATCGAACGTTTATCTATGAAATTCCACGACTGTCGTCAGTGGACGATAATTGAACGACGCTTTGTCCGAGTCGATCACCCGAACACGCGTGGGCCATTTCGAATAATTAGAGAGGTTTCCGCGCTTCGAAACGAACCGATCGAAGAGGGAGAGAGAGAGAGAGGGGAAAAAAGAATCATCGATATTTGCTCGACGTTTAACCGATGTTTAACGCCAGGTAGCTTTGAAAATAATCGCTGACCCATTTGAACGGGTCCCTCCTCTAATCGGCCATCGAAATAAGGCTACTCTGATCATTTTGAGCAATCGACGAGGGTGGAGAGGGACAGCTGAGTAACTGTTATAAACCTAAAGAGTTTCTTTCAGGGCGTAACGCCGTTCCCTGACTTGCTCCCCTGGGAGCATTTTCCCTTTCAATCACTCCAACGTTCTCTCGAATCCAATTTCGGTGTATATGAGCGTCTTGGGCGACGGTAATTTTTCTAACACTGTTCTGTACCAGGTTATCTGAAGCGAATACTGGAGCAAACATTTTTCTGGTTTCTTTTTTTTTTTTTTCCATTTTTTCGACATCGTGCTAAGAGCGAGAATCAAAGCAATTGGTATTTTTGACTTTCAAACGAGTAACTTATGTTTTGCTCGTTTTGTTGAAGCTTTTTATTTGTTTCAATAAATTTTTCCTCTCCTGCGTATTCCCTTTCGAAATTAAAATTGTACAGTGTACGCGCAAAATGATGACATCTGTAACGAAATACAAATTCATTTGCGGTGGAGAGAGAAAGTATCGTTGTAATGAACGTGTTGATTTTTCTTGAAAAGCCATTTCAATCGCTTCGAGCCCTCTTGAATCCAATTTAAATACAAGTGTTTGGCCATCGCTGGAAACGAGGTGAGCTTTTCTGAGAGTTGCGTTTAGAGTACTGAAAATTGTTTTTTAAAACTGAAAGAGGACGAAGTACCTAAATTATAAAAAAACATGAGAGGAAAGTAATTTCTTATTTTCGAGTAAGTTGGCTCGTCGCTACAAACAACGTGAACTTTTCTGAAAATTCTTACCTTGTTTTCTCAAATTGGAAGAGGATAAAGTTCCCATCATAATAAATTATATAAAAGAACGTAACTTTTTATTTCTATCTGATACCTACAGGATGCAAGAACATGCACGAACATCTCAAATTTTTTTACATCTGCGTTAAAATTCTCAAAAAACCGAGGCTGACACTCTTAACACTCGTCTTTCGCAAGTCATACACTTTATCTTTATGTAAGTGCAAAGCAGGAAAGAGAGAGAGAGAGAGAGAGAGGGAGAAAGAAAATGTGTGGAATAGATATTAGAATAGATAAGAAATGGGTCGATTAGCAGAGTGAACCGGCAGCTGAATAATAAAGGTTTTTAGCCGGTCACGTTGCCCGGCTCGTGCCACGTAAACTTCCACATTTTGCCAGTTTCATTCATAAACGTGTATCCTATCCTCCTCGTCTATCTTCCGATTTTCGCATAAACTCTCGATAGCCCGTACGGAGAGATACGTATTGTTTAAAGACGCATTTAAATTTCGCGACTGTGACACGAGATTGGCACGAGGCTGTGCCGTTCGCCCGCTGCGAGTTCATTACCGGACAAGTTTCGTCGACTTTGAGCAGTGGGCGTAGAAAGTATTCGTATTCTCGATGAGAAATGTTCGATATCTCGCAATTTCACGAAAAGAAAAAAGAAAAAAAGTAAAGAACGTACCGAAGTTTGAATTTTTTAATAATTTTCGTAGGTCTAAATTTCGTTAACAGTAACGATTAAATGGCAAATGATCACGTGTCGATCACGTTTACATGTAGTAATCAAATTCGGTATTGAAGTAATTTCGTTATTAAAGTAGAGGTTTGAAAGAAACCTTTGGGTTTGAATCTTCAGGATGATGGTGGATTTGGATAAACACAATGACGTTTGAATTTGCAAAATTTTCAAGAGAGGACTTTATTTAATTCCTCCTTTGGCAAGAAAAAAAAAAAAGAAAAAGAAAAATTCAGCGTTTGTTTAAAACGAGTTCAGATGGATCGTTGTACGATCTTTCTCCACGGCAATTTTTCACCGAGTGCACGAACACTTTCTACGTCCACTGTACTTAGTTTTACATTTCTAATGTTTTCCTACGCGCCGCAGTCGCGTTACGCAATTATGTCGGCAGTTTGCAAAGGTGCGATAGCTGTTGCTTTTAATTTTTCGATGAGGTTGAAACATCGCGTTTCTTGCTATTTCTCACGCCTCTTTGAAACGTACTGCAAATTGAACGTGAAATTAACAGGAAGAGAGAGGGAGAATGCTTTTAAGAGTTATTTTTATTGTATAATTTTTTAACCTTCTACAAACTAGAATTTTAACATCGATAAATTTAAAATTAGTAATTCTTATAGATAACTCATTTTGTATATTTTGCTAACGATGCACTGATAAAATAGTGAAATAACGAGTATTAAGAAAATAAGATTTCAACACGTAGGTACCATTGAAGAACTTTTATGCATATATTACGTGTGTCGTACAAAACAAGTTTGAGACTGAGGCACGACTATAATTAAACCGATAAAATTTGAAACCGACTAATCATAGTGAATAACTGTGTACATACACAAGTTACAAGGTTTAAACTATAAACACGTATAATATAAATAGTCATTGGTTTATTGATGTGCTGGGTCGTTTGAATATATAGCACACGTAGCACTTGCTTTTATTAATTTCTGTATAATATTCTTCAAACATAACCAGTAGAATCACGCCACACTGCAAGTTACTATAGTCTTCGTGATCTTTCAAAATTCAAAATTTCACATGACACACACACACACACATGTACATGCACAATTGTTCGAGTAACTGTACACATGGACACACGTGCAACTTCCAAGTTACACAACGTTATATTCCATAAAGGATTAATTTCCTTCTTTCGTTTCTCTTCTCCTTTTTGCTGCCCCCCCTTCTCTCGCTTCACCCCTTTTTGTAAACCGTGACAGGCCTACACCGGAGATGTGGTGCCCCGTTGAGACACGCTCTCGTCGAATCTCTACATTTTTCTTTTCTTCTTTTCTCCTTTTTCTCCTTTTTCTCCTTTTTTCCCTTCCCCTTTCCCTTTCCTAGTTCTCTTCCCTTTCCCCTTATACGTGCATACACACACGCAACGTTCTGTCCTTCTCTCGTCGAGCTCCGTCGAGATTGTAAAATTGTTTTCCAAGCGTAAACCGGTTCTAGAGATCTGGGTTCTGGTTTTCAATGTTGTTGCGCGCGGTCATAGGCCGCCTTCGCTCCTCGAAGAGACCTCGGGGAGAACGGGTCCGGGGCCCGTTCGGGCCAACAGGTTTTCTTGCCTTTTCTTTTTCTCGTGTCATCGGCAACCGCACGAAACCACCGCTCAATGAACCATCGTTTCGCCTCTCTTTCATCCCTCGACCGTTCGTCCGGATCTAAAACGTCCGTGTTCTTCGTCGTTTTGGAAACTGATGACGCGCCGTTCCTCCGGTAGTCGAAACATTATGAAATACGTTCTTGTAACACGCTGGTGAATAATTCGTGGTTTGTAAACTGCACGACTCGTATCCCGGTACGAAAGGCCCAGAAGCAACTGTTCTGACTAGGAAGACGACATTTTGCCATAAAACATTTTATTGATATACAAAACAAATTGCAGCCTCGATCGCTCAGCACCAGACAACGCCACTCCTACTCGAGGTCTACTCCACGCCCCTTCGCGAATCACGTGACCCAAATCAACCAATCGCTAATTTTCGTTGCATCAGCGTTGCACTTGAAGAGGTCCGATTTTCTGGGTTACCCCCCCTAAAATCGCTTTCAGTGATAATATTCGATTACACAGAGTGCTATTTCATCTCTAGTAATTTCTTTGGCAGTCGAAACATTATGAAACAGTTCTTTACATCCTGAAAAATATACAATTCGCGGTTCATTGGGCGTAAGATTGAATTCAGATTCATTGTAATTTCTTTTTTCTTTTTAGAAAATTGCCACTCTGTTCGTCTCCACTCCTCGAGTCACGAATTATCATTGCATATTATTTCCTTGACATTTGAGACATTGCGAAATGTTCTTGCAGTGCTTTGAAGTAGCAACAGCTCGTGTTGAGAGAATTAAACGGGATCCTGCAATCCTTTGATAGAAGCAACGGTGGAAAACACGAACGGCGATCAATCGGTCTGATATACTTATGTATCCACAGCCAGGTAACGAAGAGCTGTTTATACACACGGGCAAGTTCCCGCTTATCGTCACATCGTCTCTTATGTAAATGTTAAAATTTTAACGTAATCCGCTATTGGTAAACATGTTTTCCGGTAACGTTCGCCGGTAAACACAGGTCCCCCCTGCTCCGATCAACGTTTATCTTTCCACGATTTCACGTTCTCCAATCTCGTAACAGCCAGTGGAGAAACTTGGATAAAACTACCTACCTTTATATTTCTTCCAACCTTTAAATGTACTTTCTTTGCGCGTGGATTTGGCATTAACAATTTCGAATGTTATTTCAAATTTAGTACACGAGGGTTGTAACAATATCGGAGCTTTTCAGTTCATTCAATTTAGACGTTCAAGACGAGAAGAAAATTAGGCAACGATCTTCCAAATTGAAAAGAATATAAGTTCAGAATTTTTTTGTACTTGAAACGTGCTTAATTATTTCAACAGTGGTTCGTAACACAGTTTTAGTGAAATTCTCAAATATTTAAATATCAAAATCTTTTCTAATTGAGAAGAAAAAGAAGATTCAATCGTCGAGGAATACCGCGCTATTTTATACTTTATACGAAACAAAGAAAGACTCTTATCTCTTTTCGAGAGCCAAAAATTCGCTGATAATTACACTTGTTGACACATGATTGTATGACTATTTTCGTCGATCCCGAAGTCAGAGGGACATTAGCTAGCCGGTTTTTCTCGGTCTTAAACGATTGTTTTTTCCCAACTCGTGAGATTAACATCACGTGTCGACGAGTTTGACGACTTTCTAACAAGTCCGCGGAAAGATATTTGTCGTAGTTTCGTAACGGGCTATCGCCAACTTTGACTGAGAAAACGCATTGTTATCAGTTGTTTAACACGTTGGCTGCCGCGCGAAATTTGTACTTGCGTTCATTTTCAGACGGGATATTCAATTTTTGTTGATTTTATAATAACCTGTCCCTTTCGAGAATTGAACGTGAATTATTAACTCTGCACTTATGCAACGAAACTGCAAGGAAACGGCAAAGACTTACCTTCGTAACATTATTAATTTCACCGTCGCTTTAACAAATGAACTCACGAAAGTAAACGCGACTCGTTTATTTGTTTATTTCCCGAGAGGTGCACGTTAATCGCGCGCTTATGCAACGGAATTGAGAAATTGAGAAAATTGACCTTAATATTTACTATTCGTTACGTCACGGTTTTTACATCGTGACGATGCTTACTATTTTATACAGTTCTGTCATCTTCTGTTTCTCTGTTTCTCGAAAATTAAACATTAATTACACGATTCTTTTTAAAAAAAAAAAAGTTTAAACTATCGATTTTCCACTCAATTGCGCTCTTCGTTGCACGCAGAAAATGTAAGCGAGTAATAAAGTTGAGTGAAAAGTAAGGACGATCGCTTCGCAATTAAGAAAGTCTAACAATAAAGTCGACGATCGTGCTCTGTGCTGGTTGTTCGACGTCTTTACTCCCTCGATCCGATCCATGTTTCATGGACCCGTTATACCAGCAGCATCCAGCAGCGTCTGGAATCTATCAACCAGTCAGCCAGTATAATTCTTGCAGTTCTCCCTGGTTCTGTCCAGCCGTTCATCCTGGTTAGAAAGTCATTGTTTATGGTACCACTCGCTGACTGGTTTCTTTTTTTCCACCAAGGGAGTCCCTACGGAGGCGCCTATGACGCTGTCCTCGTTCGGTGTAATTGCTCTCCAAGGGGTTCCTCTTTCATCTCGCGGCCATTTCTCGCCACCGTTCTTCTTCTTCTTCTTCCTCCGCTTCTCCGCCATTTCTTCCAGCAACGTTTCATCAATTTCAACTTTTCCAACACACACTTTTTTTTTTTTCTGGGGAGTTTGAATCAGTCCAGTTCGAACAATCTGCCGCTTCCATTTCTACAAACCAAGTAATTTTTCTTTTTTTTTTTTTTATTTAGGACGAAACATTGTCTTGCAACGAAACGTTGAAGCTGAGTTTAGAATGTTGAAATAATAATAAAGCGTTTGAAACTAGTTTTACGCACTGAGTTCGAGCGAAAATTCTGGATCTTGAAGCAATGTAAATTTTGGTCATTGTAATGTTCGTCGATAGTTGTTACAGTAAGAAGAAGAGAAAACGCACAATCGGTGTGTGAGAAATTTAAGTTGGGAAATACAGACGCAGTGACAATTTTGAAATTTCAAAAAGGAACTTCGATCGTGATCAATGTGTTCAATCTTTGTCGAGCTTTCTAAATTATTGTGTATACTTGTTTCAAGTTTTTAAAAAATTAAAAATTCGATCATATCGTGCGAATTATTACTTTCTGTAAATAAAATCCCCGTTTAATTTAATTTGACGTCTTCCTTTCACATGCTCGTGAACGCGAAATTATTTCAATTCGTCCCTTAACGACGACGTGATCGTTGTTTCACTCTTCGCGTTCTTCGCGCGGCATGTATGCGCACAATTCTCACCGAAAAACTCCACGCGAACGACGTTGCATCGCAAGATAATTCGTCGAAAAATGCAACGAGAGTTGCAAGGAAAAAAAGGAAATGAAGAAAAACAAGTCTCCAGCCATCGTTTCTCATCGTTTCCTGGTGTTTGCTCTTTGTCACCGATGTCCCCGAGAGAGCCACTGGCGCAAACACGACCAGACACGGTTGGAAAGAGAGAGAAAGAGAGAGAGAGAGAGAGAGAGAGAGAGAGAGAGAGAGAGGCGAAGAGCAAACGATAGAGGCGGAGACACGGTTTGCTATCATGTGGCATATTCACAATCGATACGATGACGTCGGGACCGAGCAGACCAATCAAACCACGGTCTAGCTTAGCTGCAACAGTCTCGTCCGTTGATAAGAAAGGAGCATCGAACTCGCGAAAGCTCCTTTGTGTTCCCCAGACCGCATTCTCTCTCTCTCTCTCTCTCTCGTCCTCGTTCCATTCGCGTTTTCATATTTTCCAGTCGAGTTTGTTTTTCCCTCGTCATCACCATCATCTTTTTCTTCTTCTCTTACTTCTTTTTTTCCTCTTAATTTTGTAACGCGTAGTTTCGCGGATAGGGGATCGGAGGACCCTGATTCGTTTGGAACAAGCATTATCGGATTTTACGCGACGCGCACGACCTTGGCTGCTCGTTTCGTCTCGATACGAGACGATATGGTATCGCTGCGTTGACCAAGCGAGACCGCGCGTTCGCGTGAACACTCGAACCCCACCGGTAAGTCGAATTCAATTCTTTTTTTTCTCTCTCTCTCTCTTTCTCTTTTTTCCACTTCGTGTGCTTCTTGTCGATGCAATTAGGAGATGTTTTTCCAATCTCTTGACGAGTTTCAATCCTTGCATCAACTTGAAATTTCACACCTCTTTTTGTTGTATTTTGTATTTCGTGCGCTAGTGTCCAGGGAATATCGAGCGATTATCGGTCGCCAGATTTTAAATCACTGGATCTGGAACGTTGTTTGTACGAGTTGTACTTATTTGAACTAGATTATTGGTCAGTTTGACCTATCGTTGATTGGTGGAATCCATTTCGAACCTGAGTTCTTATCACGCGAGCGAAAGATCACTAATCCAGGAGAGGGACTCCTTAATACAGTGAAACCGTCTTGCAACACGGTGGAAAAATTGCGACGGCTCTCTCGTAACACGAGGGTTTCCGCATAGCACGATTTAATAAACTTGGACAACTCTCATATAACACGAAACGCTATCCCCCTGGTCTCTGTTACCTTGAAGTTTCGCTTTGCATGGTTTCCATACAACAATAGAACGAAAACTGCACGACTTGTATCCCAGTACGATTCGTCTCACTGCAAGGCCCAGAAGCAACTGTTCTGACTAGGAAACGAAGACGACTTTTTTGCCGTAAAATTTTATTGATATGCAAAACAAATTACAGGCGCGATCGCTCAATATGTCACCAGACAACGCCACTCCTACTCGAGGTCTATCCCACGCCCTCTCGCGAATCACGTGACCCAAACCAACCAATCGCTAATTTTCGTTGCATCGCCGTTGCATCTGAAGAGGCTGGGTTACCCCCGCTAAAATCAGTGATAATAAGTCTGGAGTTGTTACAAGGTTGACTGCCTGTGAACTCCAATTATACTTAAACTATTTGCACGTGGACGAATTTGTATAATTTTAGTGTATCGTGTTAATTGTAATTAATAATTACTCTCGGAGAGTTAACACAAATTTGTATCGGTTGTAAAGGATTGTACGCGTTATCTAGAATAATATTTTGATATGCTTTCTAAAAATTCAGTAAAACGTCGATGAAACCAAAGCAAATGATCGACAGTAGATGAAAAAAGTGAGAAAGTTTCTGTTTGCTGTAGTTAGAGGCAGCAAGGAAAGCGAGTTTAAGATATTTTTTCAAGATTTTGGAAATATCAGTGGAGTAAGAGTAATAAATGTAATAGTAAATCGTATGACACGTATATAAGCAAGGATGATAATAAATAGTATTTTTCTAATAAATAATTTAAAATCTACTAATAAACGATTTTAACGAAACGATCATTTTAACATTGGAAATTTAAATTGCAATATTCTCTAAGCTAAATAACAAACTTTACTCCACAAGTAAGAATAATAACAGATGGGATATCCTTTTGTTCCAAACTATTATTATCTGTATGCAAATAATTCGTGCATTTCTTAACGTAATTCGCGAATAACTTTTCGGAAGCGTGTCCAACATTGCAAATTCAAATCAACTTAATATTTCATTACCAAGAATTTTCAGACGAGAACAAACGAAAACACAAACAATAAGCTTCGCTTCCTGTTTCGCGCAAATAATTTCTCAACGTAATTTCTCGATAATTAACGGATGAATGTCGAACGTTGGACAAATTAGCGTGTTTCTCCCAAGAACGTGAGAAACAACGATAAAAGGCCGTGTAAACGGTAAAAAGCGGGAGATGAATAAGTCAGTCACGACTACTCCAATTATTTCTAAATGCATCGTTGGCATTTTTATCTTTCCCGCGAGATACAAGAGACCTCTGTGGCCGCGCGTTGCGCCGCGAGAGCTCGACGCGCGCGTCCTTCGAATCCTATTGAAAACAAGATAAGCGAGGGCACGCTCGATTTTAATCACGGCCTTGCATCCCGGCATCTTCGCTCGGAATCTCGCCTCTCTTTCGTCGCTGCTCCTTCGTTGTGCTTGTTAAAGGACAGAGGAAAAGGAAGAAAAGAAACGCCTTTCTCTCCCTTTTAACCCTTTGCCCCCGATAAATTTGTTTTTGCATCATTTGCCGGTAATTTGTTTACGAAGCGTTGCTTCAAATGAAATGACACAGCGTTGAAAATAATCATTCAAATGGTATTTAAAGTGCTATCTAAAATTTTGTTGATTGCATGTTTCCAATATATGATCTAAAGCAATCGTCAACGTGCATTGCGGGTTTGCCAGAGTAACAAGTATAATATATAATATACAAGAGTTGACGAAAATAATATCCTCCGCCATTCTTTTTAAATCTTCGCAAAAAGCAACAAGTCCAGTTTATGTGAATTGTCTTGAGACAATTCTTCCTCTGAAATTCTCTTGTTCCGTTTACGCCATGATTAGATGGAGTTTTCACTCTAGGCTGTTCAGATGTTATACCATTATACATCCCATGTTCGTTAAACAAATTATAAAAACAGGAAGTCCGAGCCGTTGGCTGGAGTTGATGTAAGTATAAAATAAATACATAATAAATAGATTCTTAAATATCGCTATAACAATATTTAAGAATATTTTATCAACGTGAATCAAAGAAGTGCGTATATGCATTCTGCAGAGTTTCCTCTGTTTCTGCAGGGTTAGGCACGACACGCAATGTGTCGAGTGCAAAGTCAATTAAATTCCCTCTGTCGAAGATCAGGAGAACTCTCAGAATTCTCGGAGGATCGGGAAGGGACAGGGAAAGATTTTGAGAGACGACCAAGTGTTTTGCTATTCTTTTAAAGGGAACTATTTATAATGGAGTTCAGGTAACGGAGTTGTGAAGGATGCTGTGGAAGGAATTTTGGTTTTAAGTAACGGCTGGGTGTGAGGGAGAAAGCGATAGTTTTGCGTTTCGTCTCGGAATCACTGCCTAGACTCATTAGTGGGGCTGATGGCAGCGACCTCCTTACCCCAGACGCTTGTTGTTGTAACTAAACCTACTAGGCTGGTTCGCACCCATCCTAGCGGGGTTCCGCACACTCTGCTGCTTAACGTCGAAGATCGGTAGGACATCGACGCTAGGCGCGCAGCCACTTGCGGCTTGTGCTAGTCGAGTGTTCGAAACCCGTATATTTGAGGAATCCTAGGCCGCTACATTTTCAATAGCTTCTGTTTCACGCGTTTGCGAATTCTCGTCGCTTCGCGATAAGGCCAGTGACACGCGCGGCGTACGCCAAGAGAGAGCCAGGCGTGTATAAGCGGCCTGTGGGTCGACAGAGCGCGCCTTGCGCATTCAGTTCGAGATAAGCACAGCGTTCGGACGGCTGCGAAATCTAACGTAGCCTCCCGATTGTTTGAACACGCGCGTTCCTACCGGCGTTACGCGCGTTGCGCTTTCCTCTTTAACACTTTGAGCCCCGCGCCGATTTTGCTGGACTTTCCGTTCTGCCCGGGCGACCGAGCGACCGAGCGCTTGGACGATATTTGAGACGTCTAAAATATACAGAGAGATATGAACGTGAAACACGTTCCAAGCCCAAAGGCGTTCAAAAGGCGTCCAAAAGGCGATCAGTTCAAAAAAAAGGCAAGGAAAACAAATTACAAAAGAAAGAAGATGTTCGCAAAATCCGAAGATATTGTTCGGGATGTTACAACGATAATTCAACGATATACAGACGCAGGATAGCCAGAAATTTGACTAAAAAAGTCGTCGTACTTTTGTTTAGAGTGTTTCGATAAATTTCATTGAAATTGCCACATTTATTTTCTAACTTTGTTACTGTCGGCCCCAGTGATCGATATTCTCCAAACGAAAAGTCCCAGGGACCGACGCGGGGCTCAAAGTGTTAGACAAAACACGCGCTTTCATTTGTGTATTTCGTGTGATCTGCTTCGCGTGTTTTCGTTGTATAATTGTTCAATTATGTTCAATTAATTTTATCTTTACGATCGCGCTCTCGGATGTTGCGTTGCAACGAAAGACTGAAGAATTCTGTTCCGGTATACTTTTTTTGCGAGTCATCGATTTGTCGAAGGCCGACGTTTCATTTGCAATTTTTCTCGATCAATTTGCGTTGGCGTGTTTCAAGATTTCCCGCTCATTGTCGGTGCTATCTTTCCCACTCGAGCTCAACAATTTTCTGAAATTTCACGAAATTTTGGTCACGCTTTCCACATTACCCGAAATGTAAAAATGTACGATTTCCTGCGATCGTGGAAAAATAATCATAGCACTGAAAGTTTCGTTTGAATGACAAAGATATTCAGCGGATCGATTAAAGCGAGCAGAGCTTTCTGATATCTCCAACGATCTAACAAATAAGAAAGTAGCACAGAGTATTACAAGAGAATGAAAAAGCTTTCGATAATCGAAAACTTTCAACAGATCGATCGGGGAACGAGCAAATTTGAATTTTCGATTTTAACTCGACGTTTGCAACAAGAGTAACCCAGTTATTTCCTGTCGGATCCAACGTGGCACGGGCTGTTGTCAGGAGCATTGAAAAATTCATGCGAGAGGCAACTGCCTCAATGAAATAGACCGGAATAGCCAGAGCTCCGGTTTCTTTGTTTCGTTTTAATATGCACATTCCCGAGCATCCGGCGACAGAAGAGCAAACAACGAGCAAACGACTCGTTGCAGGGAGAGGATCGTGAGAATCGTGAAAACAAGGCAGCGCGTCGAGCGTGTTCAGCGTGTGTTGTCGCACACGGAATGGCAAACGGTGCAGCGTTAATCGCTCGTGTTAATTAAGCCGTATCTCTGTAAACGATTGCGATTAACGCTGGCCCGTATGTGTATGTGTGTGTGTGTGTGTGTGTAGGTGGGTGGGTGGGTGAGTGAGTGAGTGGCGGTGCGTCACGGTGTTATTCCATCCCGTTCCTTCAGGCTGGCTGGCTGGCGTTTCGCGTCTATTTAGTCACGTACAGGTCGTAAAACGTGCAGCCTCTTTCAACGCTCTACCCTAATTCCCCGGTTTACGAGCCGGTCTGATAATTGACGTATTAACTCCCGTGCCCGCGATAAAGTTATTATTTTCTCGTTCTCTCACGGGTCAACGATCGTTAAGTCCGTCGACGAAGGCCCTTGGCGAACGATTTTCTTTTTACGTTTCAAACAGTTTCGAAAGACAGATGCTCGAGCCCGAAGGTGAATTGTCACGTTGGTGCTGGAATTGTTAGATTGGTTGAAACGACGTGAAATTTATTTTCTCTTTCCTTTGGAAGCTCGATAACAAGCTTGATAATTATATCGCGCGTCGTATAATTGATAATTATACGACGTT
Organism: Melipona quadrifasciata; assembly: GCA_001276565.1. Classification (NCBI taxonomy): domain Eukaryota; kingdom Metazoa; phylum Arthropoda; class Insecta; order Hymenoptera; family Apidae; genus Melipona; species Melipona quadrifasciata. Next base: position 176,390 of record KQ435824.1, on the reverse strand, counting down.
TTTATCGTTATGTAGTGTTTTTGCGTTTGTAATTTCCTTTTGTTTCTGATAGGTTTCTAAAGGTAGATTTATTTTTACTTGTCAATTTGCACGAAAGTGGAGGATGAGAATTTTGTATGAATTTTGTATATCATTAACCGTGGTACGAATTATAGTTTCGATTTGAAAGGAAAGAAAAACTCGAAATTTAAAATTGAAGATTAATACAGATATAATTCATGTCAAATCGCAAAGTAAGGAATTAATTAATTGTAATTTGAAAAGAATCCGGCAATAGATAATCGTATCTGCTGTTTGGAAATTGCTCAGATCTTCAAAGAACTGTCTGACAGAAACTGAAAAACACGTTTCCCGTTCGGAATGGAACCCTTTTAACAGTCTGGGACGCTCAAAATATAATTTTTCAGAGAGAATGACATATCACAATACGTTGAGCATATCAAAATACTTTTTTGCTATTTTGAGCATCCAGAGTGTTGAGAGACCTCTGGTTCAACGAACCGACTCGATCAACGTGCCGAAAGGAATGTGAAACACGGGAGTCACCGATCAAATAATCGGAAAAATGAAGCCTGAAGGCGACTCCGTTCGTCGTCGTGGTTGTGGCCTGTCGGCGTTTGGTGGAAGCGAGCGCGACAACGCGAACGAAAGAAAGAAAACCGATCGAACGACAAACAACGGCTCCGAGACCAGAGTGTCGGAGTAATACACTGGAGAAGTCGATTATAAGAAACCTTGTGCCATATTATTCCGTGTGTATCATCACTCCCACGCATGAGTGGCGTGCACAGCAGCACGTCGTTTCTTCAAACACTGTCGCCCAAACTCATGTCGACTTCCTTAAACCACTGTGCATTTAATTTAATAAAGTGTTGAAGTATTGCACGGATAATTTTTACAGTCAATAATGAAATGAGATTGGAAGAGAGCAACGAATGTTATACGATACGACTGAAGTTTATTGAATAACAAAAATATCGAATAATGGTAGGAATATTTTGCTACATTTGCAATTATAATATTGGAGTAATAACATAATTAATTATTAAAGATATCGAGTAATGGTAGAAATATTTTACTATATTAGTAATTATAATATTGGAGTAATAACATAATTAATTATTAAGTAATGCAGTAATAACATAAATGATATGTGTGTTGAATAAATATAGTAGCTCTGTTATGTTAGCGATGGGGAAAAATATATCATACTTGTTTGATATATCGAGGGTCACCTAATCTAATGTTAATGATTTTTCGATAGGTGAACGTGTAGAGGACGTACGAAAGTCGGATCCATTTTTTTTTTTTTTGATCATATATGTATTTTTTAATAGATTAAAATATCCATCAGCGTTCCCCACAAAAAAATAATCGTGTCGAAGAATCGTTAGATTAGCAGATATTCTACAATCCATCTTATCAAAGGACAGCATAATCGCAAGAATACCAGATTTCTAAAAAAAATCAATTCCGTTAAGACGCTGGAGGCTTCAATGAGAAATTTTCGTTGGCACGTGAAGAAAAAGAGCAAAAAGAACCAAGGTGGTAAAAATTATTTTGATTTCTCTGCTAGCCTTGAATACCAAGATTCAAGCTTCGACAATAAGAAAGAAAGAAGATGGATCGCCCGGAAACTTCCAGCATCGAAAGCGCTTCGCCAGCGGGAAGTTTCCAAAGGGGAAATATCCGTCAGTAATCAGACACGCGAGTGTCTTCGATACGATATTGGCGTGTTTACGCATTCCTCGTTTTTGGCCAGATCTTCCAACTCGTTCTTTCTTCTTTTTCCCTCTCGGTTCGTGCATTATTTCTGGGACGAATATCGCGAGATAGCGAGGAACGGAAGCCAAGAGAAGGAGAGACTGAAATGTTTGTCGGGCTCGACTTCCCCAAGAATATCGCTGCTAATTTATCCAGCTCGTGCGCCCATACATACGCTCGACCAACATCCGACATCAAACGGTATCACTGACTCAGTGAGAGCGGAACAGTCGTCAAGCACAAAATTAGGTCGAATTTTTCTTCTTTCTTTTTTCTCTCGAGGATGTTCTTTCCGCTCGCGACTCGAGAAAGGAGAACTTAAATTCCATTCCTGTCCACGCCACAGCGAAGTTTACGAGCTTCGTTTCCAAACCGTTCTCCTGTTCGACATCTGTTTCTAATGACGCAATCCTTCTCGAACCTGCTCGCCGCTTTGGAGCGCAGCGCAGCAATCCCGAAAACACGTTCGTCTCGATCGTTTTTTAAATTTTTTTCCGGCTGTTTTAAGTTGTACAGACGCACGCATGGGTGAAGCTTTTAATTTTAGGTGGACGGGAAAAAACGATCGAGACGTTCGATCCTCGTCTGTCGCTTATGTCAGTTTAATTTCATCTTTCGGATAAATTGTGAAAAAAATTATTTTACAGAGGCGAGATTCTGTGACGATATTTTTCTAACACGTGTCATGTACATTTCACATTTTTGACGTAACCATTTTTTTAATTATCACGGCATAGTTATACATACATTTGGTATCTTTTTCAAGATGTGATAATTCAAATCTAGTTTATTTAAATAAATGAACATTGAAGATTCTTTTCACCTTGAGGATCTTGGGGATTAAAGTTGAAACTTGCTGTGCGATTCTTTTTTCACCATTTTATCGAACTTTGAACGTTAGAGTCAAGGATTCAAGGAATCTATAATGTTCAGAATTTAATAAAATATTGAAAAAAGAAGGTCGTTTTAAAGACGAGCGAATCTCAAGTGTCAAGAAAAGCATTTTTCAGCGTCTCTAGGGACAGTTCGATTTTTATAACTTTCGAGTAAGTTTCTTTACTTTCACCTTTAAACTTAGAACTTTGTTAAAATGGAGGCTTTTCGCTCTAAACTGAAACCGAATGGATTGTTGTATAATTTTTCTTCGCAAAGTTGTCATTTTACAATTTCAAACAATCAAGTTCAGTTCGAAAATAATTTTGCGCATCTAGAATCGAGATTTTTCTTGAGACGTCATCGTGACTTTCCCAAGAATATCTGGTTTACGATTTGACAGATTTATGTCAGCGTGCATGATTTCACTGTTAGAAACACCAAGCCGACGATAAAGAAGTCATCGCGTCGTCGCAGCGACGTTGCATCACTCGTTTGGATTGGGATTTATCGTTCGCTCGTTTTCATTCGATAATTGAACGAAATTTTTAACGATACGCTCGTAGAGACGTGTTAACGCAATGTTAATCGAACAAAGCGCAAACAATTTTGCCTTGCAATTTCGTGTTGTGCAATTTGTTACATTTCTTGCAAAAATTAATATGATTGTTTGTTAACGACAGACGAATGTTTCCCGCAGATTCGTATTTCTCTCGACACCATTGAAGAAATTTGTTTCAGCCATTAGTCACGTATATTTTTGAGAATTTTTTAATATCTAATGCACTCTGTGGATTTTTGCACTTTGGAACTCTCTAGACGTGGACTCTGGTCAACAGATGTTTATTTATGTAACATGTTCGTTTTGCTATATGTGAAGATTATTATAAAAAGTTTGCTTGCATCGGTGGCAGGAAACGATACAGAATAATTATTAGGCATTATATATTGTTTGTAATTGCATCGTTTAACGATAGCATTAGAGAAGAAATAACTATCGTTATGAATATTTAATAAAACAATTATTTCTTAATGTTTAAACAGATTTAAACGCTGACGTTGAGGTATTAAATTGTTTCGCTATTCGAAGAAAATTTCCACGTGAAGTGGATAGAAGCGAAATAATTCGAAGAATGTAATTGGAAAAATGCGAAAATGCACGCGCTGGAATTTTTCGGTTCAAAGATGAAATGTCTGGAATGATTAGATTAAAAAAGAAATTACTTAACTTTGTTTAAAAAGTGTGATAGAAACGAAAGAAAAAACTGCACGACTTGTACCTCAGTACGATTCGTTTCACTGAAAGGCCCAGAAGCAACTGTTCTGACTTTTTGTCATAAAATTTTATTGATACGCAAACATTTGACTCGATACAAAACAAATTACAGGCGCGATCGCTCAGTAGCAGACAACGCCACTCCTACTCGAAGTCTACACCACGCCCCTTCGCGAATCACGTGACCCAAACCAACCAATCGCTAATTTTCGTTGCACCTGATTAAGTAGATATCGTTGTAAAAGTAATGATCTTTGATACTCCTTTTAAAAAATATGAATAAACTTATTGTTCAGTCTAGTATAACTAAGGATTACGTTATCACTTTGCAAAATACGATTGGTACACACAATCAGCGGAAAATCGTTCCTTCAATCCAATTTTTACGGATCTCTCGGCTACTCAGAGTGATGTTTGCCTATATTATCACGATGACTAACATGTTTTGGCTTACACGTGGAATTCGATTCGACGTTCCAAGGTACTGTTCTGTAAATCAAAGTTGGCGAACAATTAATCAACAAGCTTGTTATCTCGATGATGCAACGAAAATATAGAGCCAGAAGTCTACACGTTCTTTGTCGTAAATATAGAATCATCTGTCGAAAAGATACGAACTGTCGTGTCTCCCTTTTTTCGTCGCTGAATATCCTGTCAAATTAATTTTCAAGCCTCACTTCGCCAATTTTATTTATTTCTTGGTGTCAAATTAGCACAACGAAAAGACGAATAGGCACTTAAATTTGGAGATTCCTTCATTGACGACGGACAGATCGAATTTTTCTCACCTGAGATGTTCAATTTTATTTCAACTTCAGCGTTACCATAATTTATTTCGGATATGCACGCGTAATTACAAAGTTTTACGTTTCGTCTGTGAAAAATGTCGAAAAAGAAACAAATACTATATGATACTGAGAAAAATAAATAACAACGTTACGTGTTTTAACAAAGATAAACGAGGAGTTTCGCAAGATCCTAGTGTTCAATTTTATTTTCCGCAGCGTTGCGATAATTTATTTCGGATTTTCACGCGTAATTACAAAGTTTTACGTTTCGCCTGTCAAAAATCTCGAGAAAGAAACAAACACTATACACTGAGAAAAACAAATAACGATATTACATGTTTTAACAAAGATAAACGAGAGAGAACAGACGAGAGAATTAAACGGTCAGGTCTCTTCGAGCAAACGCGTTCACCGCGTGCAATTCCATTTTCTACCACCGTAGTGGAACGACCATAAAGTCGCGATGGCGTCTCGCTACCGATCCTCAACTACAGTTTTTCGAGGAGGCGGTTTGTTGTTCGTTACCGTGGATGGAAAATCGGAATGGATGAATAATGCAAGCGTGGAAACAATATCTATTCGCCGGCACGTGGTTTCTCTTCCCTCTAACGGAATCCTGGCGGTATTCGGAAACAGAACAGAATCAATTACCGGACGCGCGCACAGAGCAGCAACGAACTGTGCAGACGACCCGTGCAAAACGACGCGTGCTAATGGGACCCTTTGTTTCTTTGTGTTTGCTGCAGTTTGAATCGCTAATAAACTAAACAGCCGGCATACACGCGCTTTTACCTGATACCACGCTCGCGCCTCTAATAATATCCTTGGATCGGCGAACCGTGACGCTCTAATCGCTCTAATTCAATATTCGGAGCTCGAGTTCTCTGACGAGTGGAATCAACGAGCGATTAAAAAGCTTGCTGGTTAAATAGGGTGGAAGAGAGAGAATGAATGATTTTTGCGTTTTATCTCGGTCGTTTTTCTTTTCCTTCTTAATTTTTTACACTTTTATCGCGCGTTTGACGAGAAAAATAACACGTTCCATCTTTGTTCGTTCGATTGCGAAGAACCGTGCGTTCGAACCGAGCGATAAAATACGAGTTACGCACAATCGCGCAGACTTTCGGTTATTGTTACGCGGGGAGAAAGAGACGCGGCGTCGTTGATAAATGTGACACGTTGAATTATGCGAGCAGGATGGTTATTGATTGTCGTTCGTAACGCGGCTGTAGAATTTATTAGAAACTGGATAGTTCTGGATTTTCTGTAGTGTTGGTGTGGTTTTTGTTAGTTTATTACAAACACGTGGGCATTGATGTATGTGTGTGTGTGTGTGGCAGATAATTCTACGAATAAAATATAAAATAAAAGTATAAAGTATGTAAAAGAAGCACGTACACATGTGTCGCTTGTGTTATGAATTGTTCGTTAATTCCAATGTAGAAAAATTTCCAACTACAAAATTTAGAATTTGCCACGATTATCAATTTCTCGAGTTATTGCCTTAAATTCAAAACTATTCCGTTACAGAGGTGTATATAAAGTAATTTATGCCTCTTTAGGTGCAACGCTGATGCAACGAAAATTAGCGATTGGTTGATTTGGGCCACGTGATTCGCAAGGGGGCGTGGGATAGACCTCGAGTGGGAGTGGTGTGGTCTGATACTCAGCGATCGCGCCTGTAATTTATTTTCTGTCGATTCACATGTTTGCATGTCGATAAAATTTTATGGCAAAAAAGTCGTCTTCGTTTCCTAGTCAGAACAGTTACTTCTGCGCCTTTCAGTGAGACGAATCGTACAATTCGTGCAGTTTTTTTTACAATGCGAGGTGTGTATTTAATTTACACTAGCATAGAATGCTGTTGTAAAACCAAATTACAATATCCGATCAAAAAGATTCGCGGATCAGCAAGATCATTATCGAATCATCACACAATGTGATAAATATGTGCGGAGAATTATTGGCTATTATAGTTCGTTGCGGTTTCAGAGCGTTGCGTAAATACGAGCCTGATGATAGAGTTGGAGAGAGCTTTTTCGAATTACAGCATCGCACTGTACCTGCGACGTTGTTTGCCTTGGATGCATAGTGCACTCGACGAACGTTTGTCCGAGTAGTCTAAACTCGACGACAATGGGGATTAATCTGTTCAGTTTGATCGTGAACGTAACTATCCGTAAGTTTCGCTCGTTTATGTTAATGCGCAATTCGCCGCGAATTTAGAGCGGGATGTTGACTTAATTGCTCGAAGTCGATGCACACTATGAAACAGGGATTACACACGTATTTGGAACAATGGTATAATTACAAGGTACTTACAAGATAGATTTAAAGTTGCAAATCGATAGATTTTATATTGAATATTTTTTCTTTACTATCGGCAATTGCACAAACAGGATATCTGTATCATCTATTCAGATAGTAGTTTTTTTTTTCAATGTAATTTTATTAATGTAAACTTTGTTGTTCTTCAATTACGAATTACATATCTCATCTTTTAATTAAATCTCAATTTTGTGTATCAATTATCTGAATAATGTCGTTTGAATATTATCTTCTGTTAATGAAAGAGCAAATTCACACTGAACAAATTGTATAAAGAAATAGAATCCAAGTACGTCATAGAAAAATATGATAGGTTTTTATCGCATTGCTTACTTTTTGATATTAATTTATATTTGTTACTCCGTCAAGTTATATTTTAAATTTATTCGTTGCTCCCTTCGAGCAAAATCTAAAGATATGTTGCATTTTCCTACCGCTCGTCTCACAAACTTTCTTTTCTCCGTCACATAATATAGAGAATATACATCTTTACAGATTTATGTTTATCGCAACACATGTCTTTACACACGCAATGTAACATTTTTATTACAATTTTACTTTTATTTTACAATATGATTTTCTCGACGAATTTTCTCAGTAAATGTATCGTAACACAGATGCACGATCGAGTCTTCATTCACCAGAGTCGATTCACTGGTTGAACTCCAAATAGTAAAGCCGCCGCCGTTTCTCAAGCAACGTCACGAACAGATAAGACCGGCCAGTTCGATGCTCGACTCGGCGTTTCGTAACTTGGCGTTAATTTTATCGTCCTCGGCGGGAATCGTCCCATTATGCGTGTCCGTGGGAACATCGAGATTCGCGCGTAATCCCGCTGTTCATTTTGTCAGTCAGAGATGTTGCTACATCGCGACACGATTTATCGTTGTTGTAAAAAGTTCCTTACACTCGTTTCGAACGCTGCTCTCTCGGCGGAGCCGATGGAAACTTTTCTGTGGAGAAAGTCCACAGCTGTCAAGGAAGCAGTCGTTGGTCGTCTTCATTATAGAGTTTGACTTTCGGATTAGGCTTTTAGTAAAATCTTTCGTAGGAAGGTAGATCAGATTTAGGTTAGATTTGGATTTAGATACGGGAGAGTTTGGCTTGAGTCAGGACCGAAGAATGTTCGTCTTTGAGTTTGGATTGGATTTTTGTCAAATCTCTCGACTAGATTATGTAGATTATTTTTGTGTCAGATACATGTTTATGTTCCCATCATTGAATTTATACGAAACATTGAAATGTAAAATTGAAATGAAAGAATATATAAAATATTTTTTTTTAAAATAAAGTAAAATAAAATAAATATATAAAATATTTTTTAATAATATACTTCTGTTAAGTTTATTTTTTAAAAGAGTACTATTTAAGGTCAACTGTTATGTAAAGTCTGTTTGATCGTACATAGTTTTTTGTTTCATTTTATGTAATAGAATTTATCTTTTCTATTTAATTACATATTTCGAAGCTTCTGTTTTTTCCTCCAAAAAATTTCAACATACGTATCTTTATATTTGTCAAAAAAGAAATTTATTTATATTTATTCCCTCTTCATATTAATTGATCTCATGCTGTTTTCTGCAATTGAGTTTTATTTTTCAATAATATCTTTTAAAATATACTATATTTTCAAAGACAAACCAACTAAGAACTATTCCACTTTGATATACGCTTTCACAATATTTTGTCAGAATTACCATCGAAGTGAATTTACTACAAAACGTTTCGTCAACTCGAATCGTGTTAAATTTGTGCTCAAACGACTCTCAACAACCCACGACACTTCGCAACACGCGTCTCCAAAAATCCTCTCTCCCACGGAACCGACCACCAGCTATCACAATATTATCGCTATATTTTCTCCAATATTATCGTCTAATCTCGTTTATTCTACATTCAGTTTCCTTTGCTCTGCACGCATCGTCTATCGACACCGTCGCGGACTTCCTCTCGCCGCGTTTCCCTCCAGCCACGGAAACGAAGACCGGTCTCTCGCGATATTATAATTAGAGATCTCGCTGTACGCTCGTCGATCATCGCGTCGCTATTTATGCTGCTCGTTCCTACCCTCTGCCCATTTACGCGGCGAGTCTAATGAGCTTTCGTTCCGATTGTCAACGCGATCGGACGAACGTCTGTTTTCGTGCGCATTCAGCAAAGAAGATGATGTTGTTTCGTGAAATGGAAACGATCGTCGTTTCTATGAAGAGAGGGAAGGAAATACGTGACGGCGGTCGTCGAGGGTGGGCCATGCATTTAGGTTTCAGATAAGGTCTCGGAGTGCCATTAGTCAACTTCGAGTTGCGGTATCTCGAGAAAAACAGGTCGAGAATCGCTCGAGTCCGTGCCGATGTTTAAACAGGGACACAGTGGCCGCGTTAGGTCAGAATTTTAGAAAGTTTCGAGATAGTGGCTGATTGCGGCGGATGTTTAATGGATCCTCGAAGCGTTTCGGAATTCATTGTGCTCTTTTTCTTTTTCCTTTTCCTTTTTTCTAGAACTGGCGATGGGGTCTCTGTGCATTTCAATTTTTAGAGCAATCTTCAAAGCTCGAATGATCACTCGGAGGAGAGCGAGAAATTCTATTTTGAACAAATTGTAGTTACACGTTCAAATACTATAGCTGCTATATTTGTAGTTTTGTAATAATCTTGTCTCGATCGATTAATGTATTGAAACGTTTCTCGTTGCTGGGGACATAAATTTTAATTCGCGAGAATTAAACTTGAGTGAAAAAAGATCGAGTAACGGACAAGTCAAATATTTGGAAAAGTTCGTAAGAAATTAATTCAACAACAGTAATATAAATGAACATCAATAGACGATGCAGTTACGTATTTACGTACGTGAATGTTCATCAGCAGGTTTCTGCTAAAAAAAAAAAAAGAAAAAATAGAATTTTGAATATTTATAATATAAATACTTTGGATATTTCCTACATTTTCGTGCGTGGCATGCACAAAAGTTCACAATTTCGGGCGATTCTCTATCGAAGTACGATTAAAAACACACGCGCGTGGTCCCTTGAAAAAATCGTGGAAAGCTTGGCGAAACGAAAAACCGGGGGCAAGAATATCGTCGAGAGGGAAGCGATCGTTTGTTTTGGGAGTCACGAGTTGAAAACGAACCGCGGGGAGATCCCTTCATGACGAAAGGAAAATTCCATATGATTTGAAGCCTCGGGGTCGAGTGGGCCGCGAGGCGGTAGCGCGAGGAAGAGCAAAAAGGCGAACACGAAGGAAAAGAAGAGAGAAAGGAGAACACGTCGAAGAGATACACGAGAACACACACACACACACACACGATCGAAGGGAGCTCGCCAGCAAGTCTCAGGGAGCTACTGCGTGGGCTCGATGCCAGGGGCTTCTTGCCAAAAGAAAAAGAGTTCAGCGGAAGAGAGCAGCAAAAGGGCCTCTCTCCTCCTCGTGGCGCGTCGTACGCGCTGGCTGCAGCTTTCGAGGGCTTCGCCGGGACAATCCGCGACGCGCGACGATCTTGCCAAATCTCGCGTACGGGTTAATTGAGTAACCACACGTTTGCGCGCTGGTGACGCGTACGGCTATTTTTTAATCCGCCAGCAGCTGATCACCTTCGATTCTCACGAGAGAGTCTCACGAGAGTGCGTCTCTTCGTTCCAAACGGACGAACGTGACTAACGGCGGGGCTTCATTTCTCTTTCGTCTCGTTTCGATTTATCGAAATCTCTCTTTCCTAATGTTTCTCAATGCTTGAGATACGGCACAGGCATCGTACGCACTTGGCAGAGTATTAATATAAACAAACGAATTAATATATTAATATATCAAAGTATTATATCAAATTATATTGTATTATGTTAATTCGTATAATTAATATATTAAAGTATTAGACACTAGAGCAACCATTATAATTTAAATGATACGAGCGGAAATTAATATTAATTTCAACAAGCATATTGATGGCCCGATTGCTGAAATAACAAAATTGTACAATTATTTATAAAGCTTCTATAAGGATAGACAGTTCTAAATAAATAATTCACACGCAGCTGTCATTTCAAACATTTCGCCGAGAAAATGTTAAATTCAAGCCTTACTTCTATTTGATGGAGATCTCAAAGTAAAGTAGGAAACCACGAGTTTCTCTAATTAAACCGTCAAGCAAGAATTATAAATTATGAATTAAGTTTCTTGAGAAAAATCGTAAAGTTGAGAGATCCAAAGGAAAGATACAGCAACGCGAATTTGTAGAACTTTCTTTTTATAATCTTAACGTTGAAAATATTATTTATATAGTATAAATTGATCTATTTGGATTTTCTTCTATTGAAAGTTATTTATGATTCGTTTGAGTGTTTATAATTTTGGCCAAGAAAAGACACATTTTAAATTATATTTTGTAAATAACCAGACAATTAAAATTAAATACGTAATCTAACTACATCTCTAAAAAGAAGATTCTATTTTCGTAAGAAGGCAGCATCGACAGTCCAAAATTTCAACATATTACAAATTTACAGAGCTATAATACATTCCAATTTGTGAAATCAATCAACGTATTAATAACGTGTTAATAAAGATTACAAATTGTCTGTAATTCAATAAGTGGGTTTTTTTTTTCAGAGTTGAAACTGATTAACGTCATTTTTTTATGCAGTTGCATGCTGTCACGCTATTCAAGCTCGATATCCAACATCTCAACGAGATCTTGTTCTCATAAATTTCATTTATCATAAAAATTACAATTTCCAAAATACAGATCGCAAATTATCTGTAATTCAACAAGTGAATTTCTTGAAATCCTAACCTAAACCGATCTCAACGTCGTCTCTTATATTCACTCGTCAATTTCACGTTAAATATTCAACACATTCAAGATCTCATTTGTTATAAAAATTATAATTTCCAAAATACAGATCGCAAATTATCTGTAATTCAACAAGTGAATTTCTTGAAATCCTAACCTAAACCGATCTCAACGTCGTCTCTTATATTCACTCGTCAATTTCACGTTAAATATTCAACACATTCAAGAGAGATCTTGTTCTCGTAAATCTCATTTGTTATAAAAATTACAATTTCCAAAATACAGATCGCAAATTATCTGTAATTCGACAAGCGAATTTCTTGAAATCCTAACCTAAACCGATCTCAACGTCGTCTCTTATGTTCACTCGTCAATTTCACGTTAAATATTCAACACTTTCAAGAGAGATCTTGTTCTCGTAAATTTCTCACAAATGTCACGAATGCAATTACATCAAATTCCCTGACAAATCGAGAGAAGCAGGCAGCCTTCTAATTCTGTCGAAGTTCGACGCTTCCACGGAGCGCGATTCGAGTCGCGAAATAATTTCGACGAGAATTTATCAACGGCAGACGGGCTTCAACCACGGGCGGAGACACTTGATTTTATCTGCATCGTCGATCTTTTCCCTGGCAGACGTTATTTAGACTCCAAAGTTTCGATATCGGGAGAGTTTGACAAAGTTTCCGTCGCAATTATCGAGAAGACCTCCGCCGAACGTTTCTGCTCCAAATTCGTTCGAAAATCGGAAATGGAAGTGAAAGCCGACAATCGGCGTTCGCGCACCGAGTTTACAAAGTCGAATTTAGTCAGTCGAAAGTCAGTTCGCAATGACCGTTGGCTTTCTTTTCTCACTTCGATCGCGAACGCTCGACAAACTCAACTGTCGGGTTTTTCTCTTTTTTTCCTCTCAATTTCCATGGACTGGCTTTTCCTTTTGCCGGACTGGTTTGTTTTACTGGAATTAGCGCGCCGTCAAGTTGCGACTACGTTGCAAATTCGATTCCTATCGGCTGCTTGTTAATATCGCACGGTTGCAGAAGTAAAAATTCAATTGATAAGGAAATGCAAACTGCGTAGCGCGATGCAGAATTGTGCTGAATGTGTGCAGCGAGTTTTCGTAATGGAATTGTTTAATAAATAGCGTTAACTTGTTGAACAGCGTATGTATATTCGTATACATTTGGCCGAGTTTTATTTGAGCGTATTAGAGGTGCGAGATACCTACTATGTTCTATCTATTTTCATTAATGGAATTAAAGAAATAGAACTTGAGTAGATTGTTAAATATCGTAATAATAATAATAATAATAATGATATAACGAAAAATATACGCAGCAAGATTATTATCATTGTAGATATTTGTATTTTCGTCAATAGAATTGAAGCAGTGGAGCTTAAACAGATTACTACAAATATCTATGGCAAGATTATTCTTTTACGTAACAAGTGAGTCAAATGTATAATCAGAATTTGTATTCCATGAATATTCACCTGTAGAAGAAGAAGATTGTCAATTTACTCCACGCTCGAATCTGAGACTAATAATTATTGCAGACATTTCTCTAACGATAATACGGTATCAAAGAAATAATAGACAACAGACGAGAAATTTTCTAAATTAATTTATAGTCACAGTTATGGAAAATAACATGGAGTCAGTGCAAGTTTACATCTGGAAAGGGAACGAAGGAGAGGTTCGTCTCACAGAGAGATTTTCGAATAATAAACGTTCAACTGTGCGTATTTCATAGTTGAACGAGCCCTCGAGTTCTCCCAAGATTGTTATCATTAACGAACGATAGTCGTTCCGTACTTTACACGCGAGACACTTTCCCGCCGTTTCGCAACAGAACAAATAACTCTTGTTATTTTCACGGGAATCTGCCTGTCGGTTAGCGGCCTTGCCAGACAATTATCGACGATAATCCAAATATAACGGATAAGCCGCGAATCGACGCCGATTACCGCGCGTCACCTTCGTCTTATTTTGAAACTGTTCAAGCTGTTTCAAACGCAGAGGCATCGGCGCGTGTCGCGATATTTTTCCACTGACAAGATTAACGCTGCCGCGCGTAAGGCTTCGTCACGCTCCGTTCCTTTGATATTTTTGATCGCGCGAAGGAAAGAAGTTTTCCAACGCACGTTCGCGCGCCTAGCGGTGCGATCCGACAACGAGACGCTTCGGGTGTAATCCAGCCTCGAATCGTATCATATCTCTCAGTACGATTCTTCCTTTGAATTCTGATGATTTCGAGAGTCTTGAAAATCACGAGAATCGTGATAGAGATTCGAAAGCCAAGGTAACTCTCCACGTTCTACGGTAGTATTTCGAGCAGTCGTGGCTGGTGATAGAACCTTGCAACAAGGCAATTTACTTATTATACACTTGACGAAAAAATTCGAATCGTTTCGGGTACGATTCTTGAGAATTTCGAGCTCTGAAAATTTTAAAAGCCTCGATCCTTGGAAGTCTTGGGAATCATGGCAGGATTTGACAGTCGTACTTAGTATTTTATAAACTACTCGAGTCAAGACTCGTCCAGGACTTAAAATAACGTAAATAATAACCTAAACGTAAATATATAACTTCAAATGATTCAAATAAAATAAAATTCCACATAGTTTTCGAATACATCCACGTAGCTACTGATGGGACCTTCAAATACAGATTCGAGTATGATTCTAAAAGTCTCGAAAGTCACTCATCAGGATTGTGATATGATTCAGTATTAATATTTAGTATTTTATAAACTATTACGCGTGACACTGTACTTCATGTGATTTCGAGCATGATTCCTGAGAGTTTCAGCTTTTGAAAATCTCGATTGTGATATGATTCAGTATTAACATTTAACATTTTATAAACTATTACGCGTGACACTGTACTTCATGTGATTTCGAGCATGATTCCTGAGAGTTTCAGCTTTTGAAAATCTCGATTGTGATATGATTCAGTATTAACATTTAACATTTTATAAACTATTACGCGTGACACTGTACTTCATGTGATTTCGAGCATGATTCCTGAGAGTTTCGGCTTTTGAAAGTCTCGAAAGCCACGAGAATTGTGATAGGATTCGATGGTCGTATTTAATATTTTATTAACTATTAATGTTCGCGATGTTAGTCCCATTCCTTCAGTTTTATATTTCACATCGAGGATAAAATACGAAATACGAGTGCGTAAAAATCCGCAGTGCATGCTCGACACCTGCACGCCTGGCGATCTTCTAGTCGATCTCCTGCGCGATCGATCGAAATTGATATTCCTCGCGTGGCGAAAGCTCGCCTATCCCCGGTGAAATGCCTTTCCCGTTTAATTTGTGCAAGCGCGGGTCGTCGACCCGCGACAAGGTCGGTAACTGTTCGCATTAATATATCGCGCTCGTACAACCGGTGATCGTGTCTGAATGCCGGCTGTTTTTCTCTTCGGTTCCCTCTCGGTGAAAAACAATCGATAAAGGACGCGCGTGGACATCCTGATCAGTGGAACTAGAAAAACATTCGGAAAGAAGCGTTATCACACAATCAGGATTATTGTCAATTTCGCAGAGACGGATTTACAAAGTGCAATGTAAAATTCAGGTTTGTGAGATATGTGAAAGAAATATCGAGTATCTTCTCGTGCAAAGACTCACTTTTGTCAACAAAATATTGAAATCAACTCAGCGAGACTCAGACTTTGACATCCATTAAATTAAATGGAATCAACGGATGTCGAAATGTAATAATTTATGCAATGAAAACAATTACAACGAAGTCTGTTAAAACAGCGACTCTGACATCTCGCCCTCTTCCTCTTGTTAGAACCAATAAATCCATCCACGTGGTACTAGTTAAACATCGAAAATGCTGGCGCGAACTTCCCCCAGTCGTTAAGAGCTGCGACTTTCGACTAAACGAGGGAAAACACCGACTCGTAATTCACTGGCAGAAGAAGAAAGAGTCGCCCCTTGCCAGAGAGCGAAAGGGTGTTGTTCCAAAGAGCGACCCCGATGCGTAAGATCTAAGTTTAGAGGCTGCGTCTGCGTTTCGAGAAACGAATGTTAGGCGACACTGTCACCACGTCTATCAGTTTCGTGGTTTTTTCTACCATGTAGGATGATGTTATTACACACACACACACACACACACATATGTATATGACAGTAACACGTTAACACATTCACGCGTGTGCAAGCGATACCAGGCACGAAAACTCTGACGTGCGTGCCACGCTCGAGATGATGAAAGTCGACCGCTCGATTTCGAGATTCGCTTCCGAGTGACCCAGTTTTCCTGTTCCGAATCCCGCGGTAAACACGATTATGTCATTAACGCGATTATGCCATTTGCATACGTTACGTCGCGTCGATTTCCACGATGAATTACATATATGTATGTACA
Organism: Melipona quadrifasciata; assembly: GCA_001276565.1. Classification (NCBI taxonomy): domain Eukaryota; kingdom Metazoa; phylum Arthropoda; class Insecta; order Hymenoptera; family Apidae; genus Melipona; species Melipona quadrifasciata. The sequence continues at coordinate 160,187 of KQ435824.1, read as the reverse complement.
GCGTGATCAAACGAATTTCACTTATCCTTATTCCCCCTTCTTTGTCGCTTCTCGCCTCTTCCTTTCTGGCAACATTTCAAACTTTCACTGTTTCGAAGCTAAAATCAAATATTTAAAAGCTACATACACTTTGACGTTTGCGACGACGTCGAACGATTCGAGAAAAAAAAAAAAAACAGCAAAGAAGCCGACGTAATTTTGACGAAATTCGGGGACGATAAGAGCGACGTTTCGCGGAATTTTAAATCTCATTTCCCCCATAAACACTTTCGAAATCTTCGGCGCATGAATGAAACACAATTTTATTACATTTTTTTTTTTTTTGATATGTAACATATCATATGTTTATTTTTACAATGCATTATTGTTTTACATTATTTTTGCAATAGATCGCGTTACTCTATACGTTACTTTATACGTATGTTCGTGCCATTCGATGTTCTTCGAAATTGACAGTGAAATTTTTAGAAATCAGCTAGCAATACTCAGTAATACTTTCAACAGTTTTTAACAGAGTTCAACTGTGTATGTTGTAGGAAAGGCAGAAAATTCAGACAATCACACATAAATACATACTTTCCATAAAAATGCGAAATAACATATGAAGAAAAGAAAGAAAGAAGAAACGTTTAAAAATTTTAACCGATCTCTCGAATTTTTCTGTCTAATCAAATCTTGCTAACTGTTTTTTTTTTTTCATTTCTTGCAGACTCATATTCTGTTGATGGACGCGTTCCTCCAGAACAACAGGCTGGACCATGTCTCAAGGGTGATGGCATCGCATCCTTCGTACTTGGAGCACTTCCTCCGTACCCAACATTTCATCCTGCGGGGCGACGGACCGCTTCCTTACGACTATAGGCATCTCATCGCTATTATGGTGAGTGCGCCGCTGCTCTTTCTCTTTATCTAATTCGCCGCAATAGCGGCGACTTCTTTTTTCCCTTTCGTCTTCTACCGCGCGGCGATAACGTCATCTGGCCAACACAGACAGGCCGAAAGAGGAGAAAATTCGCTCTCGTAAACGCTGGATCTTCTCGTCTCCTTGTAAAGCTGGAGAAACACCATTTTTCTGGACGAGAGAGGATCACGATGTTTATTGATTTAGAAACGCCGGCAAATAGCAAAGTTTCATTACAGTTTTTTCTTGTAAAAGAGTTGAATTCGAAGTTAAATTTGGAGTGGAGATTTTTTTTTTTTTCGTTGCACGAGTCTTCAATTTTGTATATTAAAAGGAGAGAATAGTTGCATCGACTCTTTTCGAGATTGGTGGTTCGAGTTCAAGGAAGATGCTAAATATTTCTATAAAATATTTCATTTTTACACGAATAATGTTTAGCAGGATTAAGCTTTAAGTTTATTGTCCATATGACAGTGTCCAATTACTGATTAATAATTTACTTAATCTACTTGTCAGTGATCCAAAGAGGATAGTGTACATCGAGTATGAAAGACAATACGTTCATAATGAGAAATGTGGAGGAGAAATGGTTTGAAATGCGAGATCCTTACCGATCCTTACGCGTGGAAAAACTCGTCATTACGTAAACTAATATCAACGAGATTAACGTTGGAAAGATCAGTTTTCAGTGATGAATTCTAATCGAAGACGAGCATTACGTAACAGTTGTGAAACCTGCTCTACGAGTCCATTATGAAATACCTGAATTCACAATAAAATTGCACGAATTAATTCTAGTTCCGAGTTCGAGGAAAATCGAAAATTCTTTGGACTAGTCTTTATTCATAAAGATCAGATTACATTGAATTTTTAAAAAATTGTTCAATTCGGATGTTATATTTTAACAGACATTAGATCTTTGGTTATATCATATACTGTAAATTTATACGCAATAACGCACGCATCAACATATTATTATTACTTATAAATTTAAAAAAATATTTCATAATTATTACTTTAAAAAAATATTTATCTCTCCTATTCGGAACCTGCTGTTTCGTCTCAGTGGATGCTATACAAATATAAAATATAATTTTCCCAAAACACCGCGATCGAAGCTAAATGTTTCCTCTCAATTGTTGCACGCATATCAATCGTCAACGTCGAGCAATTGCTGAAAGAATGCTCCTCTACTCTATTATCGTCGATTACGGTAGTCGCGCGTGAAGAAATTGACATACATACATACTCCGCCAGGGAGAGATCGACGGATCGACATGTTTGTGTTCACGCGTTCGCAATTACAATATTTTCGCGCGCGACCAACAGAGCTTGCGATTATCGCCGAGAATTCTCCTCGAGCACGTCGTTAACTTGTTCCACGGTCGTTCCTCGCCGAACGGGGTCGTTGGGCCAAAGATTATCAATGAAACCGGGCAAGTGCAACGGGTTTCGTAACGCTGTGTGTTCTCCGCCGCTCGAACGGCTCATTTCGCGGTGAAAAATTGCAAATTAGATCGTACATTTGTACAGGGTGGTGATTCGTACGTACTTTTATTTCCGAAACGACATTCATTGAATTGGAAATCATTTCTTTTCTTTTCTCTCTTTTTTTTTTTTCTTTTGCGTGCGCATCGAACCTAATCGTTGTTCTGGAAAATGCGTCGCAGCAACGCGATGGAAATTTGACGAATGACACTCCGTGTGAATGATAAGGGAAACGAGCTTAAAAGCTTAGGTTAGGTTGCGCGAAGCAAGCTTTACAAAATTAAGATTAGAATATCTTTGAATTTTAGAACGATCTATGCAAGAAACAAATACGTTTGAACGGCGATGGAATAATAATTGCAGAGTGCAGTGTGCATCGTCGCCTTTGTAAGAAAAATGTGTCCGTCGGTTCAAAGTTTCAACCAACAAAAATGTATCGTTGCAAAGTTGTCTGAATCACCCTGTATCCATGTAATTTTTACTACCAATGATAAACAATTTTACGCGTTGGCCTTTACTCCACGTAACCACGGGTCATTAGACTATTTTCTAAATAACATATCTATGTGTTGTATTATAAATAAACTGCGAGCTTGGTTTCGGTTTTCGAAAAGAATTCTATTATCGTGCGTCGGCTGTTCTTCGCGTTTTATCGCTGTGAAATTAAACATTCGACGCGCGTGACAGCAGCGAACAAGCCCCCGATGATGGCGGGATCTCATCGGTCCGAATCGAAATTGGGTTGCGTAGATTCGTAGTTGTTCGGCTGATTAGGCGGACTGCAGATAGGATATTGCATCGAGGCTGTGACTTCCTGCGTCGGTAGATTGGTAATCCAACGTTTGGGAATTGCAGCGGGCAATCCTGATCTTCGATCGTGCGTGGATTGCTTGCGGTCTTTCGCCGGATAAAAGATTTGCAAGTGCAGATGACGGATAACGGATACCGTCGCACTTGCAAATTTAATAAATTGCTCTCGTCTTTTCTCACTTTCTCCATTGAAAAGATTTACATTTTCGAATAGAATTAATCGATATCCTCATTTTCAATCTAATCGAAACCGAACAATTTCTTGCAGCAGAAATTAGACTGCGTGATGTCGTCTAAAAATTCATGAAACGCACACAGCGTTGCTGTATATAGAGCGACACAAATTTGCAAACTTTTTCTGTAAAAATGTCAAACTACGCGCGACTAAACTTGACAAGCTAGTCAGCCGCGGGTCGTTTTAAAGTTTTCAATTTTAATCTCAACGTTGAAGGCAAGTTCGCTGAGTGCTCGTTCCGTGACACTTGATCCAATCGCTCTAAAACGGATGAATGTCACGGTGCACGTGATAACGCGATAACTATTCCGACTGTGCCTAAGTAAAAGTAGTCGCGCACGAAATATTGCTGCTTCGAGCGAGACGAGAACCAGCCGAAAACCAGCTTTATCGAACGTTGATAACGCGTTGACGGTGTTCGTGGGAAAAGGGTCGCGGGGAAGGAGAAGGGATTATTGAAAGCCTTGTATCGAAAGGGACAGAGAGGGGAGGCGGCGGACGATAAAGCGATAAGATATCTGAAAAAACAGCTCTCCTACCTGCAAACATTTCGCCTGGAGCGACTCTTGGATCGAGATTCGCGAATTTGCCAGAATTTGTGCAAAAGTAGAATCGGTAGAATCATCGAGATGTTCTGTAGTATTTATTCATAGAAGTAGAAAATGTTGCTTGAGTTAACAGAGCTAATTGAAGATTTACGTCTATAAATTTTTTTTTGAAATTCATAGAACAATTTGTGGAAAGATATTGTAGGGTTGAACATTTTGCGTATTACGACACACATTTGTTCATAGCAGTATTGCAAATTATGAGCCTTTGGTTGATTCAAGTTACTGCATCTTATATAAATAAATAATATCATACATGTTTGACGCGTGAAAGCATTTTATAATATTATTTATAATATTACACATATTTTACATATGAAAACATTCGTAGAGTTTATCATTCATGAAATTTATGGGAACTTTTTTCATTCAAATTGTAAATGTTACTCGAACAGTTTGGAAGACTTGTACATGAAAATAATACAATTTTGTTCTTGTTATTTTCAATGAATTGATTAATTCAGTTGTCACTTCGTCGTTCATTAACACGTTGATTACAAAGTAGAATAAATTTCGTCGACTGGAAAATGTTCATCAATGCAAATGACATACTGGATAACAGACTCAGATAAAAAGTACTCGACAGGCCCATAACATACACAATATTTTGCGACGTACTATTAAAGCTTGCGACGAAATTAAAATTTTACGACTTACCATATTTCCAAAATGCACAAAGCTCTTGTAGTGGACAATGTATCAAAAATACAACACTGCTCGCAGATCGTTGCATCTTTGTCAGTGTTGCATCGTTCGCTCTAAAATTTGATTTACGCAATGTAATTATTATTGCCGGCACATGAATCAAATTTTAGAGGTAATAATGCAATATCGACAGGGGGGAAACCTCATCTGCCCGTGGTTGTATCAATTTTTAACGAGGGTACACGTGCCGTTGGTATTATCATCTGCTGGAATTCGAAATTATCTCGCGCATTACTTATCACTCGTTCGCGAGATTGTTGTACCCATTTCTCGACGAAATTTATCGTTCGACAGACGGAAAAAACTTCTCGAAATATTTCCTAAAAAAAACTTGCTTAAAGAGAGAGAGAGAGAAAAAAAAATTGTAATTTCGTAGAAAGCACAGACCACCACGTTTCATTTCTCTAACAGCTTTCTCGCTGTAAAAAAGAAATTCCAAGAAAATTGTTTTCTCAACGGGTTAGGTTTAGATTGCCTCCTACATCCATCCTCCTCGATTGTCTCGTTCGATGTTTTACCAAGCTCTGCAGCCGATTCAACCACATTTCATCTGGAGCAAAGTAGAAAATAACAGTTTGAAGCAGTGAATTATTTCGATACTAATTTATTGTTGTTTAGTGCGAGAGTTAAACACGCTCGAGTTGATTCGATTATTCAAACGAAATAACAAATAATCTGACGTAAGAACCTGTGAAATTATCTGAATATGGGAAGTTGTTTTGTGCGACGTGGAGAAAAATTATTTTCACGAAGAATCGAATGAATTAATTGAAACGTCTAGCTAAATAGAGATAATCTAACAACTATATGAGATATAATATATTAGAAAATGATCATTTGAATTGAATCAATTTCATTATTTAGCTATCAAGTAAAGTAATTCTTCATTTTCATCCTGTGTCTCGTATCCATTTTATAAAATCAGAAGCTATTTTCTCAAACAGCTTCTGATTTTATCGCGCGAACACTTGGACACACGAGTTCGAACGTATTTAAGAACGAGTAAATACGTTGTAGATTAGGTTATCATCGGGGAGCTTTATTCAGTAATAATCTAAAAATTCCCAGCCGCCTACCCAGATGCTTTGCTGTGAATTTTGCTCCAATGAAAATCAACTGAAACGAAAGATAAACGATTTACTCGCGGTTTTGAACGCAGGATGAAGCTACTTTTGAAACGAAAACAAGAGACGATTCGTCATTCTTCGTCTTCCCCTTTTATCCTTAATTCGCTCAAGCCCGCAGCCAGCAGGGGGTTGACGGGCAAAAAATTTCAGTGTTGCCACAAGGGGTTGCCTCGTGTTTGCAGACTTCTCTTATCGCTTATCACGGCTCTTGAGTCGTGATCGATCTACGACTATGGTAAACACGTGTCTTGTTTACGCGCTTCATCATCCCACGTCCTGTCCCCCTTTTTCCTCAGCCGTTCGTCCACCTATTCTACGTAGCCGACGTCTCCCATCCGCCTCCCCAATACACGCTTGTTCCATCGCCGGTCATTTGAATTTCTGATGTAATTCCAGCGCGATCAAAACAAACCAATAAGAAGAACTCGATCGAATCGCGTTATTTCGCCAATGTAGCCACGTCCCCCCTTTTTCGCCATGTTGTTTTTCAACGTGGTACAATAGGCGAGGTCGCGATGTCGATTAGTTTCCAGGAAGTTCGCCCGTTTCGTCTTTACAACTCGAAGAACTGGGAGTTGGTCTCTCTCTCTTTTCAAAGTTTCAATACCGAATGCACCGTACATTGGATTCCTTTTTCCTTGATGATTCATAATTAGACTGCGGATATTTATGCAAATTCGCGTTCTCGTTCAATAATTAAAATATCTGTTTGGCCGTAGAGTCAAATGCAAAAAATTTGTTGAACCGTGCGTTGAATTTTAAAATCGCTGTTCCGTGAAAGGGAGGAAGTGCGACTTGTCGTGTTCCCCGTCTGCGACTTTTAAATGCAGGGACAATAATAAATATATACATGACAAGCGGGAATAAATTATGTATAGTGCGGAGTTATAGTGTTAAACTATGTGATCTTTGATTTGAAACGTCTAATCGATCATTAGGAAATGCATTGCTCGCTACACTTATACTAGTTCAAATTCCACAAAAAAGTTCCAGAGCAATCAGTCGATGTAATTATTATAATTGTTCATAATTTTGAAGATGAACATCAGGTCGAATATGTACTTGGATATGTTATATAAAACATTTTGAAATTTCACTATGATA
>KQ435824.1:103209-119333 GCA_001276565.1 Melipona quadrifasciata | reverse complement strand
GAACGAAGTTGTTGAAAGCAGCAGCTCCCATAAAAAACGAATATTTCAAGGGTGAGAGAACCTGACGCAACAACGAGAGAAAGATAAAAAAGTAGAATAAATAGGTGCACAGATTGTGTAGACATAACTTTCTGTTTGTTGTCGTACCGCGGTTAGTAAAGTAATAAAAGGTTCACGCGAATTTTCCTGTTATTTGTTCCTGTACTTAAGTTATGGCTGCCCCTGCGTTTTAGTATTACTTCCGCAATAGCGTTATTTCTTTGCGACTAGTCCATTCTTTCATCAAGAAATATACAGTCGAATCGCAACAACGCGAATCTCAAGAGAAGAGAGAAAAAAAAAAGAATATCTGGATTCCTCTTTTTTATCGAGCTTTTCAACAAGCAAAACCTTCAATCGCAGAGGTTTTGCGCGAAGGCTCGAACGAAAGGTTTCTTTTAGAACGTATCTCAGTCGATAATTTCCAAAAAGTCCGAAGCTCGACCCTTTCAGCTTCACTTCTCCGTTTGCAATTAACTTAATTTCGATGTGTTTCTCTCTTTTTTTAGATACATAATACAGAAAAAATAATTTTTATTAAAAAGAAAGACAATTTTTTATTCTCTTCTCCGCTTATTCACGGAGATTTACGAGTTCGATCGTAACTATGGAAAAAGAGAAGTCAGAAAATTACAAACTCGCAAGCAATCGCGTGTAATTCAAATAACCAGGGATGCATAAATATTACGGCTAGAAGTTTTAATTCAATCGATAAGTACAGAGATGGACACGCAGGAGGGAAAGCAGATTATCGGAAGTAGACGGTAGAAGAACGAAAATATGAATTCCCGAACTGGAACGAACGCGGTGTCGAACCGAGCCGGATTAAATTGGTGTTTTATTTGGACGAGCGATTCTTTTAATTTGTCAACTGCGCAGTCCTCTTTCAAAAATATGTATCTACGCTGGGCAGGCGGAATCGAACGATGACGAGTATGGTCGTCAAACGTTGAGTAAATATTGCAAAATTGAATTAAACTACAACGAGGTAGTAACGCCGTCTTTTTTGTCTTTTAGAAAAATTGATTTCACTGCTTAAACATTCGCTTAAACGTGATAGCTTTTCATTTGGAAAAAGAAGAAGAGAACAAGATGGAAATACACGGAGAGGATGATAAATTTGAAATTTCATCCGTTCTTGTATTTGTGCTCTCGTTGAAGAAATATTACCGAATTGTGTTATGCGACCGAACAAACGTTCCACGTATTCTCTTTGCTGGAGTAATTGAATAAATGTTCTATTTCAAAATCAACTTCGGGGAAATTTGTAATTTAGAAATTTATTGCGTGTGTTCTATGTTTCCTTTTTATTTGACACGTTATTAAAGAATGGCAACGCCACAAAGTATCGTTAAAAAATGAAAATGAAAATTAAGACCAAAGTTGGAAAGTCTTCAACGTCTTCTTCCGTTATTTCAGTCAAATTTTAATTAATTAACTGAAAGACACCCATGAACTATTATAATTTTTCATTTCTGACATTAGCAATATTTATTGCAATCTCTCCGCGACGAGTACGTGTTCCTCAAACACAGTTCGATCTCTCGTCTCCTCCAGAAAGATAAACGGCGTCCACTAGAAAAATCTGTACGAAATTCCACTTTGCCTCCTCGTTCCTTCACATCTGTGTCCACCGCCTTTTTTTTTTTTTATTTTCACGTAAACTAGAAAAGTTCCTCGAGGAATCTTACCTTGAACAGAATCGAGATGCCAAGGTTCATGAATGGCTTCGTGAAGTCGATCACGCTTTCGCGGGCATAATTGATTGTCATTGAACCAACCGCCAAGTCTGCTTTCTGCGGGTAGAGAAGAGTACGTTCGATTAGTCGATGGAAACAGAGGGAGTGACGTTTCTTTGGCGAAAATCGGGGATACAATGATATTCTTGAATTACGGTTAGATACATGGATCTATATGCACAGTCAGCCTTAGAAATTTATAATACACGTGTCAAATTTCAATTTAAAGAGATGGGGATACTACTTGGTATATACTATGGATCTTAATTACTTCATTAAAGTTGAAATTGTTGCAATGTTTCTTGTATTTGTTTGAGAGAACACGCGACTAAACCGAAAGCACGATCTTTTGAGAGTTTACGCACAATTATTACAATTATTTGAAAACTGGAAAACCTGCGCCAATTGGAAACTGAAACTAAAATAATTACGAATTACAAAAATTATTCTGCTTTTTTTCTTTCTTTACCTCAATTTGTGTATTTTTCCCAGCGAACAAGTGAAAGAAACATCGTCATTTTTATAAGATAATATCGTATATCTCTGCCTTCTCTCAAACATTTGAAAACGTGTACAAACTTCCCCGACTGACGTGCGAACATTTTTCAAAAGAGAAAAATAGATCGTGAGCCGCAATCGCGTGGAAGTATCGAGAATAATCGCGAAAATACGCAGATCGAAGTATCTAGCACCGTAATTCGCGAAGAGATGCGATGAAGATGTGCGTGTGACTCTGTATGACAGTGGTTGCACAGTGTCTCCTACCTTTCTCCGCGTTCTTTGATGCTTCTGTGTGCGTGTGTCTGTGTCACCTAAATCTAATTTCCTATGTCTAATCGAAAGCAGTGCCAGTGTTCTTGTTGAACGACGTGCAGTCGGTGCAGGATTCAAGACTCTTCGCTACGGAAGCAAGGGTAAAACTCCAAGGAAATCTAATCGCTTTTCAAATGTAATTGACGGTTCTACTTCTACGTTAAAATCACCTCGTGTGGCTATCATTGCAAGTGAACTGAAAGAACGGCACTCTGTCGTTACCCCCTCAATTTTGAAGCTAAATTTGATACGAAGTGACAGCTTAACACGAGACGTCAATCGTGGAGAATCTTCAGATTGAGTCGAGTATCAGTTTCTGAGAAACAAGGAGCCGAAAAAGACCATATTTATTGACACACGAATCTGAATATTTAGACGTGGAAAGTTTCATGACTGGATAATTGAAAAAATTGTTTGATTGCTGACAATAAATTTGAACTTACGGGGAAACTTTGGTAATCTGAAAATCCCGATCTTTTGGAAACGAAGATTTGCAAGGGAACTTTAAGGACAGGTAATTTCGTTTTCTGGAATGGAAATAGGTGTTATCCTATTTCTCTGCCCGCATCTCCGAAATTACAAGTAGACAAAAAATTATTAAAATATCTGACCAACATTGAAGCCAATGAAATTAGCTTCTCATTAGAAACGAAAATATCGTTAATGAAATTCGTTAATGAAACCTTCAGTCGACAGAGCAGTCTTTGTCGCAATAATTATGCCACAATGACCATATTAAAATGCTGATCAAAGACTTTGCCAACAGAAAGGCACGATAGAATGACTTTACAATACAAAAAGATTACAAAAGTTTAATAAAACTTGCACTAATTTGCCTCTCGGAAACAAATCGTTCCATTTGAGAATTTCCTACGGCCGACGTCTCGTTATAAACTACGTAGACGTCATCGAATTTAGTTCCGAAATTGGGAAACTGGAAAAACAGACTGCAGAAAAAGCTGCTCATTTTTCGCTCGCCCTCTTTCCACGTTCGAACTTTCACCTGCGTTCGAACGCTATTTCCATTAAAGTTCTCGGAAACTTCTGACGAGATCGCATCAGTTGTTGATCCGTTGACGAATCGAGCGGTCTCGAATTCATTTGGAGAACGGAAGAGTTGCTGCCGGATTCGATAGGGCGGGGGAGAGGAGGGGAAAAGATTCAGCCGAGGAAACGATTTTCAGGGCAAAACGCAGTGTGCATACGCAGCCGAGATACGTTATCCGACTGCTTTTTCAGCGTCTGGGAAAGTACTCGGCGCGCCACGGGCCACGGCCGCAAGACTAGGCAGATTTATTTCCGGCGGTGGCTGCTTGGAAACCGTGTATGTGGTCACGACCGATAAGGGTGGTCGAAAGAAACCGCACAGACGCGCCTTTTTGCGCGTTTCCCTCTCTCCATTTCTTTTCTCTGTATTTTTTCATCTCTCGTCTCGTCCTATTGAATACTTGAACGAGCAATTTTTATTTAAAGGGGAAATTAACCCTCAAGTACCATTACTGGGATTACTGACTATATTTAGAATTCATTCAGTCTTATATTTTATAGAGATATTCTTCTCGGATAGAGATTGGTGGTAAAATTAAATCAGATCAGAAGTTTGGAAACTGAGCAATGTAAAACATATATTTCCGGCTTCGAATATCCAGTGTTGCCGCAGTCGTTTACTTGCACTACTTGTTCTTGCACTTCGCGATACTTTGGGTTCGAGTTGTCAATGCTAGAATTATTGTTATCACTGAAAGTGATTTTGGCGGGGGTAACCCAGAAAATCGGGCCTCCTCAGGTGCAACGCTGATGCAACGAAAATTAGCGATTGGTTGATTTGGGTCACGTGATTCGCGAGGTACTCGCGTACTGTTTCGCACGTGTTACGAAATATGAAACATTCAACTTTCGTAAAGCATTTAATCTTCCACGACGAATTTTAATTGTTTCACCTGCTCGTCGGAAACATTTCCGTCCAAGTGATATTCGCGCGTCATTCGTCTCGTGCAAAAGTGAGTGGGCGAGAGAGAAAAAGCAGAAAATCTCGCGCATTAATCACTTAGGCTCGCGTTGAATTACACAAAACATCTATCGCCATTAAACGGCGAAAGGAAATTCCAAGTATAGCCGATTATTCAAGCGGGTGTTCTCCTTATTGCGGAAAAATCGCGGTGATTAAGTCGCGCTTTCCCGTTGGCCAGCCAGCGCCCAGACGCGCGAATTATTAACGATCGCCTGACAAAATTAATAACACAAGCCACGAGTGATATAGCGACATCCGCTTTGTACCAGCTGTCGTGCTAGCTGAGCGCGCGCGGGGAAAAACCCTCTTTGCAAAACGCGCGCTCCCCTTTAAACGAGTTTTCGTTTCACCGTTAATTATCCTTTCTCTGCTCCTCGACTAATTTCCCTACCGAGTTTCTGTTAAATCCATTTGTTGAGGGGCGTCGGTGTGACTCTGAGTAATCTGAGATTTCAAGTTCGCGTATCTGATCTCGATTTCTCGCTATGTTTCACGGGAACACGTTCTTGTTCACTCTCGTGGGTAGATCACGAACGTCAGGGTGTCGTTACAACGTGAATTTTGCCGGAATTGTGATGTCAAGTATCAGGTTTCGAAAGATATCGAGTTTCGCGATGTATTTGGAAGAAAGACACTGACTAGTTTGGTGCAATTTGTGCTTGCCTCTGATTGTATTTTAATTATTACGCCGAGACACAGTAAAATTTATGTATGGATAAGAGGGCTCAGAAGTTAATCAGAGAGTTTACTGTAATTAAGGATAATTTATGCGAGCATTCCTTTTGCTAATGAACATTCTTTCAAACGACAGTTTAATTGTTACATCGCGATAATTACATTATAAATAATCGTCAAGTATTATAGATATTTCTGATATAATTTTACCTTGTATTTTATAGTCTCTCTGAGAGATTACCAGTAAAATCAAACGAAATTAAATGATCCAACTTTTAATATTCAAGCATTACAAAAATTTCTGCTACAATTTTATTTTGTATTTTACATTCTATCTGAGAGATTACCAATAAAATTAATTAATCCAAAATTAAGCAATGTAAAACATGAATTTTTGTTGCTTCGAGTATCTAGTGATACAAGTCAAAGATTAACAAGAAACGATTAACTTCTGGATTCTTTATACATAAATAAATCTACGATCTTTGTAAAAAGTATGACAGAAATATACAAATAAATAAATAAACAAAAAGAAAACACGTATATTTAAACTTGTTACTTAATTCATTTCTCGACGCCCATTAATCGAAAATCACACAACTCTGCTGTAGCGTCGTTATAGTGTTAATTGTTAGGATTCATTCGTCATACACATCGCGTACGAAAACGTATTTGAGCTTTTTCAGAATACCGAACGTGTCCTCCGACTCCGACGTTCGAGATTCATTGCGAAAGTAGTTTCTGAAATTTCTTTCTTCGGAGGGGATTGCACCGACACGCGCTGTTACACGCGCCAGCTTCGTATTTTTTACGACAGTTTTAATCTCGCCCTTTTTGTTCCGTCAGTACTCGGGACGATCCCGAAATAAACGAAGCGTCGCCATGTTTCGAAGGAATTCAAGAGGGAGATCTCGGCTAAAAATTGAAATTTCGCAGCATTCGGCAGCTCGTATTGTACAGTAATATGGATTTAATTTAATACCAAATCTGTTCGAATTTTCTGTTAAGAAAGTTTCTGACAATTGTCAGAACGAGTCTCTGGAAGTAAAGATTTTGAGGAAGAAAGACACATAAGAAAGAAATCACAAAATTTCGAATCTTGACGGTGCTTTCGCACTGCATTCATTTGTGCCGATATAGTTTTGTGAAAAAATTGTAGCAACTGATCTGTCAAACACGCGTATCAGACTTTCAATTAATTCTTTTATTAATACTTTTATTAGAATTGAATGAATTGTAACAACGTCTCATTAAACACTCTCGCTCATAAGTTTGGAGTTTACTTTTTGAACGAAACAAATTTCTTCGTTAGCATTTTTCTCAGGAAGAAAAATACAATTAATTAAAATCTCGATATAAAAATATAACATTCAATAACTCAAAGTTTTTATAAATTCTGTGTTTAGAATTAAAAATTTAGAATCTTTGAACTCTTAGAGATATATGATCGAAAGGGCTCGTGAGATAAAGTTTGGGAAACACTGCTTTTAGATTCATCCCCGAGTAATTCGACGAATCTTCATTTCCCTCTCTTTTCTCAATGGAATTGTTTCACGCAATTTCGATACAGATTCTGCAAGGCAAGATTCTTAATCTCCGTCAAGTTGTTTAATAACTCCATTGCCAGATAATGTTCGATTCCCCAGGCAGAGATCCGTGAGACGTAATCCACGCTTAACCAATCGACCGTGCTTGTATTAGTCGCTTTCTGGGTCTCGTTTGGTTGACGGTTGAAGTTACCATACACGGTTACAACCATGGTTGCACACCTCTCACGCGAGAACCAGCAGGGAACACGGTGCACGCATTTCCACCGTTCCGCTGCATCGACTCGTGATTTGCATTGCAAACTGTCTTTACGAAATGTGTTGTTGCACATTCCGTACCTTTGTTGACGGTTACCCGGGAACGTGCGCTTGGTTACTTGGTCGCACCAGGAGTTACGAATCCGCCAGAGGAATTAACGATGGGAAATTCACCATTCTCGTGTTCGTCGTCTCCTTTCTTTTTCTTTTTTCTTTTTTTTTCTTTTTTAACTCGTATATTTAAGTTATTTCTTTGTCACGGTGGATATTGAGAAGATATTAATATACTTTCAAGCACTGTGATATTATTTGTTTCGCATAATTGTGTTTCCGTGTTAATTGCAACTCATTCGTGACTTAGTTCGTTTCTGTTGGTAAAATGAAATATATTTTAATACGAATATATAAATCTTCTGAAAATGGGTGACAAATCAATAAAACTATGTTATCACTGAAAGTGATTTTAGCGGGGGTAACTCTTCAGGTGCAACACTAGTGCAACGAAAATTAGCGATTGGTTGATTTGAGTCACGTGATTCGCGTGGGGGCGTGGGCTAGACCTCGAGTAGGAGTGGCGTTGCCTCGTTTTGATTAGAGTGTTGAAAAAATGTTCAATTCCAATAATTACTAATTACACTTTCCAAGAATAACCATTCTAATAACATTTGAATATATATGTGTGTGTATATATTCAATATAATATAATCAAATGCAAAAATGAACATATGAAATTATAAAACTGCTCCCTGTTTTTCCCCACTGGTCTCCAATCATGATGCATTCACTTAAGAATACAAAGAATACGATAAGAATACAAAGTGCGGAATGACCGAGCATTCGTCCATTCGATGTAATCGTACCATCGCAAAATTGAACCACAAATCCCACACATTTCAGTTGTACATCTTGGCGATTTTCTTTTGCGAACGTTCGCACCTGCACCCCCCAAAACGCGAAACCTTTCAATAAAAAGCAGCATTCTCAACGTGTGCAAAAGCCACGCTTCGTCGCCGATCGGCGCTTCAGCATCCTCGTCTATAGGGACACTTGCGCTCAACTACACACGTACACCCGACAAACACTTGGTCGGTCATACTTACGAGCAAATGGTACACACTCTCTCGACCCACCGTGAGAGCAGCGTGATCGTGACGAATACGCGACGAGGTTGCGGGCGTCGCGGTTACATGTAAATTTCCACGAGAGCGTAGACGCATTCGAGGAGAGGTTAGGTCATACTCACCTTGTCCATCAGCTGGCGGACTATTCCATTCCACTCGCCAGTCTGGTAATCGTAAACGCCGTACTTGCCATCCGGCACGAGCTCGATCCTGTAGCCGAAGCCCACCATGTGAGCTATCTCCTTGAGTAGGTCGATGCAGAAGCCCTCGTAACGTGCGTTCCCGCTGAAATTCCCCCTGCTCTTCAGCATTACGTACGGCTGCTCCTACGGGGACCATAAAAAGGAGCTACTACCTTTCCAACTGCTCTTCTTCTTCTTCTTCTCTTCCTTCTATTCCTCTTCTCTTCTCTCTGACCTCACCTTTTTCAGACACCTTCTCCAGGCCTTTCGTTTTATTCCTACGTATTCCGCGAGATTATTTCCCCTCCCCCCTCCCCAGCCTCAATCCCATTATCGTCCACTGCGTTTCTACCGCATCGTTTATACGTTCTCTCGTTCCTACCGCTATTCTTTTCGTTTCATTAAGTCCTCCTGCGTTCCTCTTTCGTTCCCAATGACTCTAATCCTCCCGCTTTTATTTCGACCGCTTTCTTTTATCGTCTTTGCTCTTTTTTTTTCCTTTACACAACTCGAGACACGACTGCTAGATTTGTAACGAGCGCTGTTTTGGAAATTTCAATGATTTTGCATAAACCGCCGCTCGAAAGTCCTATGCACATGTGTATTTCATTATATTGCGATTGCTGATGTATAGTGGCAATATCAACGTATGCGAGTATTATTTAATGTTTATATGTATATACATATTACATTAAAATTTCTTCTTTGTACTGTGAATTTTTGTTTCTCTGATACCTAGTTCCAGTGTTCACGAAATTAACTATTCTAACTCTGGCTAAGATTTTCGATTAAACGAAAGTAATTAAAGATATTCAAAAATGTCGAAGTTCTTGAAATATAAAAGATACTGTTTACGTGAAATTAGTGATTCTCTTGTTTCGAGAAATCTCAAACTAATTCTGAGTACGCAATACACTGATGAAATCCAAACTTTTTCATATTGATACGAAACAATCGGTCGTTTGGCGATAGCAAAATATTGCAAAAATGCAGCGCCGGTTATTTAAAATCTTCGTCTTTCGCAAACACGAACGTAATTCTACCGAAAAGCAAAAATATCTTAATAGCTCTTTTAATACCCAGCCTTTTCATTTTTGTCACTGAAAGTGATTTTAGTGGAGATAACCCAGAAAATCGGGCCTCTTCGGTGCAACGCTAATGCAACGAAAATTAGCGATTGGTTGATTTGGGTCACGTGATTCGTGAGGGGGCGTGGGCTAGACTTCGAGTAGGAGTGGCGTTGTTTGGTACTGAGCTATCGCGCTTGTAATTTATTTTGTATCGATTCAAATGTTTGCGTATCAATAAAATTTTACGGCAAAAAAGTCATCTTCGTTTCCTAGTCAGAACAGTTGCTTCTGGGCCTTTCAGTGAGACAAATCGTACTGGGGTACAAGTCGTGCAGTTTTTTCCCCACTCTTTTCCTTCCAAGAATCACGATCCTCCCTTCGCGAGAATAATCGTTTATATAAATGGCACGCTATCCTTCCTCCCCATGGTTCTACCGTTTGAAACTCTTACCACTAACCTCTTCCTCTAGATACTTAACCCGTGAGATAGCTACGTGGCGCGAGATTTATAAATCACGCCGATTATTTCTCCTTTCCTGGATAAAGGAACGTCTGCTAACAGGGGGATCATTCGTAAAAAGGAAGGAACGAAGACGACGATGTTTGTCGGCCATCGAGCAACCATCGTTCCACTCGTGCCTCGAACTCGAGTCTGATCGATATTTACCGCAGATGCACGACGCACCGAGACCTCGTACTCGACGGCGTTCGATGCTGATTACCGTCTAAATGGATTACCACTCGATAGACTATTACCACGAACGTTCCCTCGTGCCCCCGACGTGACACGCCGGCGAATCGGTCGCAAGAAAGAGAGATAATATACGAAAACGATGTAACAGAGTTTCCCATCTGTGATCTCTCCCTCTCTTTCTTGTTTTCTTTCAACGCGACGCGACGTAACTCGTTTTGCAAACGTGACGCGAACTTGACACTCCGAGGAGAAACATTGGGGGGAGAGTAATGCAATATTGGTCACCGTACAGTATAGCGAGCGAAATTAATTTCTCTTGTTTGTTTTACTAGACTTACCGTGCGTGTGTAATTGGACATTTATTATTTGCATGCGATTCCAGCGACAGATCGATATTTCTTGTATTACGATTGACGAACGTTCTTCTGATGATTCGTGAATTTGCAAATTTTCAACAGTGTGATTGAAAACATACGTACGTACGTTTCAATGAGTCGTTTTTAAATAATTTTAAATCTTTGCTAATTTATTAATTAAGTATGTTGAGATTAGATTAAAGAAAATTGAATGGCAATGAAGATATTAATATAACAAATGAAGAATGAATACGATAGATAAAAATGATATGACAAATAAATATAAATAAATCTGAATATGTCAATGTATAACAGAGTAACGCACGTCTCTTCGAATCCCATAATATACACACACACACACACACACACACACACACACACACACACACAGACACAGACACGTTCGCTGAGCCGTAAAAGAGATTAGGTTAATTTACAGCGATTCGACGGAGCGATTGGCGATCGAGTAATTGGAAAATCGAATTCGTTAAACTTTAATTCAAGTTTCTCCCAGGGAGGTGTACCCTGTTTCGGCAAACGGGAAAACCCGCAGGCGGGTTGCTTGCACGCGGAGTCTTCGGTATTCACCGGAATTGCAAATTGGTCGCGTGTGTCGCGGCTTCCGTTAATCATGTCAACTTCACGGGGAGACGAGTTGATTTCGAAAGAGGAACAGAGAGAGAACTTGCGAAACTTTCGTCGATTGACTTTCCGTCTATCTCGTCCTTCATCTTACTTGAGCGACGGTCAGTTTGCAATTCAAAGCTAAAGTCACGAATTTCAATTTTTTACACTGCACTTGCAAGCTACTGGTACATACTTGGCGCATTTACATTTCGTTTTGAGCAAAATCCGAAAAACTGAGCTTGCCCAGAGATTTGCTTCAATTACTGAATATTATATTGTAATTTAGATATATATTTCTGTGTATTTCAGAAGTCCCATAAAATTCACAGTCCAGTTGTTATTAATCCTACGTTTTATATCAATTCTAGATTTGCATCTGTGGATCCTGTGATATCGGATGTTCATATTTTTGCGAACCGGAACCGACGGAACGTAAATGAAACGAAGACACACAGTAGACTACACTGTGGCTTTTTATGCATTTTGAAACGCATAAAAATATCTCAAACGGTCGAACGAGAAAAACGTAAAATTTTCCGTATCGCAAATAGATCGAAAAAGAAAATGAGACATTTCTCCCTAAAATCGACGTTCAAAAACCGATTCCGCTCCACTGTTGCCCCCTAGTTCGTCAAAGACCTTTAAATGCAGTCTGCTGGTAACAGATTTTCACCAAAGCATCGCACAAGGCGTTCCACACTGCGACGCGAAGGTTTAAACACGCCTTTAGCAGTATGGCAAACTCTGGCATAATAGAGATGTCAGAAGTTCAGAGGTATCTCGGTGATTCGCGTTGACGAACGTCAATTAGCAGCTTATGATCCTCGCCGGATTTACGGCGTTCATCGCGCGACGCGCAGACACTCGCGAGTAATTAATGCGCGGTGTAGTGATTTACCATCGACTCGTCGGCCGGACGTGGCGCGGGTGATTGATCACGATGATTTAGACGGCGGACAAGTTCGGTGGATGAACGACGAGTCGCGAGACGTCCAACTCTCTGATAACAAGCAACGCGAATGCGAGAGTGTTCTCTGATTAACAAAGAATGCCTGGTTCGACCTTTCGCGTTGCTCTGTATCTTGCCCCAAGCGAGAGGTGATTTTAATCTGAGTCGAGCGATCGAGAGATCGTTTCTCCACGTACTGTGCGTTGCGATTTTCACGTTCGAGTCGTGCAGCCGATCCTTGAATCCCATCGAGAGGTTAAACTGTTGCGCGCTTGTCCAAAGTATTGTGTGTATGCCGGAGGAACTGTCTATTTACCTCGACTACTGTGTCTCATCTACAGTTTGCCTGTGTATACAGCAACCACCTAATTCACTGGTACCAAGAGTACGCTGGTGTGTGAACACTTTGATTTTCGAGCGTGACAATTGACGTCTCTACCGATGGTGAAAATTGTGCCAATTTTGGCCAAAGAATTTGTGTACGAAATAAATAGGTATTTCAGTGTCTCAAAAGTAATTTCTCTTAGCATATTGTTTGTATTTGTGAGTATTTAACAGAGTATTTTTTTAAATAAATGTTACTTCAATAGAGTATTTTTTATTAAATGTAACTATTCAAGACTACTGAGACCAACGAAGTATAAAATATTATACTTTATTTGTAACATTTTATGAAATATTACTTTTACTATTATTACATATCTCGTTTGTTTAATAAAGTATTTGTGCCGAATCATCGATTTTAATTCAATTGACGAGAAGATTTCGACGTGTTTCTGTTATAGTACTCGTACCTGATCGAAAATTGTTTTCCAAAGTAAAATTAACATATAACGAAATGTCGAAGAAAATTTGAAATATAAATGCAGAAAAGGTGTAATAATTCGTAAAACGAGGTATATTAGGTTTACATAAAATATATAATAGGTAGTCAAGATTATTTGACATTCATTATGATAATTATTAACACTCTCCAATATTTCACGTAAAACACCATAGAATAGCATGAATAGGTAATGTAATTTTCGACCCATTAGAGGCCAGCGTTGCGTTAATACATTTCGTATTTTAATTAAAATTATAATAAACTTCATTCCAATCAATTTTACGCGATTAAATTCCGCGTTTGAATATTACGACTACGAAGAGGAAATTCCAAGGTTACTTTATTTCCTTTATTGTTTTCTTTCTGTCCAACGTTTCTCGAGAATCGTTGATTTCGAATAAATTGACCAAGACGTCGATCGACACGCTCCAAATTAAAGTGCCAACGCAATTCACTCGTCAAATTCACGATCGTCTAGCCTAACTTAATATTATAACTAGCAGGTGCGTCTGTGTCTATCGACGAGTGTTAACTGTTAAATCGTTATACTGTGTCGTTGACAGTGTATCGACTAAAAAGAGTTAGTGATCTAATGGAGTTGGTGGAGAGTGAGAAAGAAAAGACCATAAAGTCTATAGAGTGTCGAATCGTGTAAGAATTGGTATAAATAGTATGTGTGTGTGTGTGTGTGTGTTCTATAGTTACCCAGGTGGAAAACCAACCTTCTCGCGTGTGTGACCGAGAAGGTTGTGGAGAACCAAGTGAGATGAGAGAAATGAAACAAACCAAATCATACATGTCGCATGAGTTCTCTGACGATGCCGTTCCACTCGCCGGTTTCCGGATCTTTCGCGCCGTACTTCCTGTCCGGTACCAGCTCCAATCTGTATGAGAAGCCGACCTCCCTGGCCACCGCCTCCAGCAGGTCCACGCAAAAACCGTAAAACCGCGCGTTCCCCGTGTAGTTTTTTTCGTAGTGCATCATCACGTACGGTATTTCCTGCGTGGCAACAGGCGGGCCCATGCAAACAACGGAACACGCTGTCAGATCTGATACGATGGCTACACGGCTTCTCGCACGGTACACCATGCATCTTTTTCTCGCGTCTCGATACGATTTCTTTGCCGCTGTCCAGAATAATTCGAAAAATTGCGTCGACAGGCCATCGTTAAAGCTGTTGTCGATCAATTCGGTTGGAAAGCGACAGGAAAATTCACGGTGATTTGTAATCTTATTGCACGATCGTGGCGATCAGAATTTCTGATTGGGTGAGATTTTTCAAGTCGCGATGCGTAAAAAACGAAATACAGTGGCTCACGAAAGTATTCGAATACTTGCTAAAATAGTGTTTTTGGTTGTTGAAGAAAATTAAGATAAGTTTACATTGTATCATGTATCATACGTGTTTTACGTAAGATATTTAAAAATTTCATCAACACTGTAATGAGATACGAATGTTTGGAATCTGTAAATACGTGAAATATACGTGAAAGTTAGGAGATATTGCAAATGTACAATAGATATTAAAGAATACGACGATTTCTATTTCCATATTCGCTCTTGAAATGTGAAGCAGAAAATCAAATTTAGATAGAAAATTAAGAGAAAAGAATGCGTATAATTCACCATCAATCTGAGCTGAGCCATGATAACTTTGCGTCTACTCTCTGTTACTTCAAAATTAAGGATGAGAAAAATTTAAAATGAAAATCAAACTGAACGCGAAAGTTTCGCGTTTCCATCTCCGTCGTTCAAAGAATAAAAACACAATTCAAGCAGAAAACTAAAGAGATTGCACGCAATTTGCCAATCCGAGTCAGAACACAATATTTCCATCGTCCATCGTTCAAAAGTGGAAAGCTTAAAAGAGAAAAAAGCAAGTGCAAAAACAGAAATTAAAGAAACCAAAAAGAAAACACGCTTTTGTGTCCAAAAGCAAAATAAAATATTAAAATGAGATATTGAAGTAATAATATAACATCCGAATAAAAGTTGAAAAACCGACCACGAACAATTCGCTGTACTATCTGTCCCAACTGGAATACGACAATTTTGCGTTTCTACGATTTCCCTATTTGTACGTGGAAAGTGGCCCTAGCCCTATCTTCAAACTTCAGACAGTAGCAACTCTTTCTTCCCTCGGTTGTTAGCAATTTCACGACTCGTCGACGCATTTCGTTTTATACCCGACGAACGTAGCTGCAGATCTTAGAACGCGCTACGGACACCGGACATAAAGTACGAGGCTCCATAATTGCTGTTTATTACTTCGTCACAGTGGCTCGTAAATATCCTTCCCCCGCGAACGCACGCTCCGTTGCTCGGATCACCGTGTCTCGAAGTCGTTTAAGGTGTGCTACCGCTCGTGCGCCTGAAACGTCTCGATCTAACATGGTCAATTTGGGGAATCGTCGCTCGATTTTTCACGACGAGCGATCGTTCGGCGATCTTCGGTCGGTCTTCAGTGAATTTTTTCCTTCACTAAAGGTTGTCGCTTCGCTGATTATTCGCGCAAAGTGTTGCAAGGTTCAAGCGCGGAGATTAGAACGAAAACGATTTGTCAATCCATGGAGAACCAAGTGAAAAACTCGGAATTGAAGGATCGCTTAATTTCTGGCGGGAAAATTACTCGTATTTAAATTGTTCGTAAGCTCGACTAACACATTCTGTTTGGGCTCGTTTTAAAGCTCGAAGTTTTTACTTTCACAATGAGTAATTCATTTTTTTTTTTTATGGTATTTGTAAGTACACTTTTCATTTGAAGATAGAAACAGAAGAAAATCGAGCGTGCAGTTTTGCGGAGTCATTGTAAAAGGCAAACTTCAATCTTCAGATCCACGACGGGGAAAGGAAATTCTGCATTGTCCGTGCGAATTTGTAAGATTCATCGAAAAAGAGATGAACTATTTATTGTAGACACACACAGAAACTTGAAACTTTAAAATGAGCCCACGTGGAACATTGTACGACATCTGCGGCAGCTTGAACATGGACAATTTTTCACTGAAAGTTAAGCAATCTTTCAACTTTGTCGGTATCTTCATATTCTCCTCAAAAAACTTTGAAATAAATTAAAAATATTAATCACAAAAAAAAAAAAAAAATAAAAATGATATACAATACAAACGAACGAGTCAACTACGATCTCGCTGGATCTCCAGGATTGAAATAAAGCACGCGGTTGTCTTCTCGTTGTTCCGGGTAGGAACGAGCGAC
>KQ435824.1:84631-101345 GCA_001276565.1 Melipona quadrifasciata | reverse complement strand
ATTCGTCGCAATAACGACTTTTTAAGCGTGGAAACTCTTAACTCGGCGACGAAATCCCTCCTCTGATCCCGTGGAACGATGTCATACAAATTAGGCAGGAGTAAGATAATCGTGGCCTAGGGGGAAGTCTCAGGTTGTTTTGTTTCTTTTGGGAAGTTTGTAGTTTGGTTCCCTTTTTTGGGGAGGGAGAGGAAGGGAGAGATAGTCACGCTAATCCTTATTTTGAGAATAATTTGATAGGAGAGGGAACTTTCGATTCTTACAAAAGGGCTTAATTGAGGAGGTAGTTTCAGGTTATTGTATAGTTTTGATCGTTGTTTCGTTTCTTCGGAAATTTATTTTAGGTTTAGGTCCCTCTGCGAAATGGCTAATATTTGTGCCATGAACGATTTGATAATTTGAGGAGGACTGTGTGGGGGAGGAGGGTGGTTCGATTGTTGTTATTCAAATTAGAGACGAATAAGTAGCATGATATAATCATGGTTTAGAAGGAAACTTCAGGTTCTCGAGAAGTTTGCAAGGTGCCATTTTTTCGAGAACAATTCGAGAGAGTAAGAAACGACAGAGGGGAATAAAATGTCTAACCTGATTATGTAATCAATTACATCGTTGAACTCTATCCTACAAATTATGGATGGACAAACAAGCATGATAGTTTTCAGACTCGTGCAAGATTTCTTTTTGTTTCACTTTTGAATTTGTTCGAAAATGATCGGGCTGCTTTTCAACTCGCCTACGATCTCATGGAACAGATAAAAAGAGTGATAATCGCGATTTCGAAGGTGGTTTCCGAGTTTTGCACAATCTTCGTCGTTTCATTCCTGAGGAATTTATAGTTCGACTTCTTCTGAGTTTTATCGGGAAAATAGTCGCGCTAATTCTCGCCCGGAGGACAGTATGGAGGAGTAAGAAACGACGAACGAAGCGACACGATGATGTATAACTGCAATTTAACAGTTTTGCCAGCGGTGTATAGCCGGGACGGAAGACGAAGAACTGGTGACGGGAGCGTTAATTAACACGTTCACTGTGGCGTTTCTTTTGCGTGCTTCTTTGTGCAAGTTTCATCGATGATGGTGCGAATTACGGCAGATTTGGTCTTTCACTTGAGCTGGATTATCTCGGTTGCCATTGAAGATAAAATACGAAAAATATCTAACAACAAGAAGCAGATATTCGTGGCTTATAATTGGCAGATATCATCAACTGTAAATGTCATTTGGTAATAATAAAGAACAAGAAGAGACACTGTAAAATTATCGATATTTTATCACTCAAAGTGATTTTGAAATCGGGCCTCTTCAGGTGCAACGCTAATGCAACGAAAATTAGCGATTGGTTGATTTGGGTCACGTGATTCACGAGGGGGCGTGGCATAGACCTCGAGTAGGAGTTGTTTGGTAGATTTACTGAGAGATCGCGCCTGTAATTTGTTTTCTATCTTGATTCAAATATTTGCATATCACTAAAATTTTATGGCAAAAAAGTCGTCTTCATTTCCTAGTCGAAACAGTTACTTCTGGGCCTTTCAGTCGTGCAGTTTTTTTTTAAATGCAATACTTGTCTATTTAATTAAATGCTCGTATTTTTTAATTAAATGTCATAGAATATTTTACGGTTTAATACAATATCTGTACTTTTAATTTCAATGTTGAACAGTTTAATACAATATTTTATTATATAATATTTGATTCAATGTTTCTAAATTTAAAAACTATTCAAAAAGTGGTTCGAAACATTGCTCATTGTCCAACAACTTCAAATATTTGCATCTTTGATTTTATTTTAATTTATCGTAGTCAATTCAGAAGTCATAAGTGGGAATATTTAAATTAAGATTAAAATTAGTAAAGCTACGAACTTGGTATTTTTTAATATTATCGTCATTCGTATCATTTATAATAGCAGTTGCATAAGAAGTGAAAATCGAATGCAAAGGAGGAAATCAAATCTTTTGCCCTTTCAAGTGAAAATACCCCATCAATTCATACGAAACGTTCTGCAAGCACATTCTTCATTTAATTCACCGCTTTTCCAGCACTCTTTTCTACATAAAATTCTCTCTGTTTTTTTCAAATTCACTCGTAACTTGTTTATTAAAAAACTGGTTAACGGAGACGCGCACGCTCGATCCTTTGATTGCGTTTAATCTCTAAAACACTTCGAATACCGCGGGACGGGAATTATTACGTCGGCTATGATCTCGCGAAAAAACTTACGAAGCATTCGTTTTTCCGGAGATTCGTTTTTCAGTCTAGAACCGCGTTTACCAGCTGCATAAAACCAAATGGATTTTTTCCCCTCCTCTCCTGCGGATGCAGAGAGTAGAGTAAGCAGTTGAACAGTTTTATTCGAATGATAAAAAGATCTCAGACGAGCTTCTCAATATCGCGGAACTGGCGGAATTGATTAAATAAAAGCTGCGCAGACAGAGAAAAAAAATGATGAATCCGCGAGAGATACACGTCCAAATACAAATCGTTGGATAGTTAATAAAATTAAAACATATAAATTACAATTTATATTTGCGGCATGATCTGACCGTTCGTCAGATTATAATAACATCGTTATCGCTTCCCAAATAATTTGTGCAAATTTATACTAGTAATAAATATATAAATAATTTATTAAGTATTCATTTATACGTAGTGTGCAATAATAATTGTGTAAATATTTCATGTATATAATTATTACAAGTATCGTATATATTTGTAATAATTATCGTTTAAATAATTCGTAGAAACTAAAATTTCGGATCGTTGTATGAGTAAAATTTTATTTTCTACCATCAAGTACCGTTCTCTTTCCAAAATTTCTTCAATTCTCACCAAATGGCATATTTTATAAATAGCACGCAATACGATTCAGTATCAATTTTTCAATGGGTTTTCTCTTCATACAGACTCGCCTTTTCTATATCGAAAACCTCAAAAAAAAATTTCGGTCGATAACGATTATTCAAATTACACCATACCATGCATTCGTGTTATTAATTTCGTATCGAGATATTGCTGCAATCTACGCAAAATGTAATAAAAATGCGAGAAAATTGTACCCAAGTGTTCGATTAAATTTCAATCATCGCGTTAAATTGCATCGATCGAACTTCGTTCGATATAAATAAGTGTTATGAGTGTGACAGTTGTGAATAGGAGCGTAAGCTCATCGGAGCAATAATTCCGCGGAATTTCTTTGAGGACTTACGCAACTTTCTCCCCTTTGTCCCGTTACCTGGCAACGAGCGTTATTAGATTTTGATTTTTATGGAGTCCCTTCGCGTTGAAAAGGACCAAACACTCGGTCGAGTCTGGGCAAGGAAACGAGCCGAAGAGCGATTCCATTCTATCGGACGCGGGGAATTTACCATCGAATTTCTTCTTCATCGTCCTATACGCGAGACCCTTCAGTTCTTTTATCGAGCGATTGAAAACCAGCGATTCTCCATTCTTTATTTTTTCTTCGTTGAATCGCAGAAATGTTAGACGAATTAGACGAATTGATTAATTTGTCAGGTGAAGTTACGGGCGCCACCGCGTTGTGTTTTTTAATCCTTCGAACGCTCGAAATTACCAGAAGTCTAAAAATTCTTCGTGACTATCGTTTATTATAAATTATTTTACAATAAAATGCTTGCCTTTGGCCATCGAGTGACGAGGAAATCAGAAAAATTGATCAAAGAGGACTACAATTTTCACAGATAAACGACGATTCTCCGTGTTTTCTACGTACGTCGAAGTTTCGTCCTACTTAATTAACAACAGCGCGTCGCGCGGATGCACGATACGCACATAGAATTATTAACGAACAAATGGATCGCAAGGGGATTCGCTAATCTCAACACTGGAAACATTGAAATAGCTGCGTACGATTATGCTTCGCGTGCAAATCAACCCGCGATCGAATATGCAACAGTATATGCGAACCCATAGAAATTTTCGAGATAATAAAGCAGAAACAATCGCGATTCTTCACAAATGAATTCAGCGACGCTTCACAACGCAACAATTCGTTCTCTTTCTCTTTCGCTTGGACCAATTAGCCGCCAACTTTCGCGAAAGTCGTTTCTTGCGGGACGAGACGCACAAAAGAGCGAGGGAAAGTTTCGACGCAAGACTTGGTTGAAATATTTCAAAGCGGACTCGCGCTTCGCCGTTTTTTCCTCCTCGCGCGTTTCTCTTCACGGTTTCGCGCCGGCTGACAGAAATACCCGCGGACAAACGTCAGCTGCAGAAGCAGCGAAACTTCTCCGAACCTCGTCGATCGGTATCTACGAAGCTGCAAAATTTACGACTTCGCGTACACTCGGTCAGAAAAATACTGACGCGCATAGTTCCTTGGCGATGCCTTTGCGAATATAAACGTTACGAAATTCACAATAATCCGTTTCCAGGAACAGTGGTATGACATAGTAGTAGTATATAGCGATAGCAATTTCCAGTAATCAGATATACAGTAACAATAATGTAAGAAATATTATAAAATTCGGGACTCGAAAAATTAATTTGATACCCTCTTCGATCAATTTTAATAGGAAATTGTCGTTGTATTCGAGGGAAGTTTTGATTTGACATTAATTGCTTGTGTCATTAAATTACTAATTCTTAGAATTTTCAATTTTCGTTAAAAAAATCCTCGATATAACATTGTTAATAATCTAGCACCAAGTTAATTTTTACATTTAATAACAAGTAAACTGCAGATATTGAAATAACAAAATATGTCGATATGATTATATGTTACGTCACATTCTGCATGTTTATACAGAATGAAATAAGAAAAGGGTGATGACCCAACACAAATTAATCATCATTTCCAATCACTCCAAAAAGAAAAAAAAAAATGATATCTATTCTACGCAAGACAAAAACTACGAGGAAGAAGCAAATAAGACAGAGGGAAATAAAAGAAGATTTCTCTTGGCCAAGAGAGAACGCGAGTCCTTAAATCGCGGAAACCAGAGCGAGTTTGTCGCACGAAACAGCGGTCGAGACAACACCCCGCGTTCGTAAATTAATGGCCGGTCTCTGCTCCAGTTTCAAGCGTGCAAGTTGGATCCAAGTTGCGCACCAACTTCTTGGCATTTCGGCCAAGAACGCTCGTTAAGTTCCGCCGGGTATATGCAGCGAATTAAAAGGGCAATAACTGGACCATATCGACCAAGGATTATCCATGTGTGTCACTGCGTGGCAAGTTAATTTCTTTCCCTCCGAATAAAGGACGTATAAAGAACACGAACGCGTCGAATTGTCACAAATTTCGGCATAAATAGATGCATGTGTATTTAACTTTATAAAAAACTAAATTTATGTGACGGTAGTAACTCTCAATTGGGTTTATCAATTTGATTTCAATTGGACGAGTGTAATATTTTCCATCGTTTTTAACAAAGAACGTACGAAATTGCGATACAAATTGCGGTATAAATAAATTGATACGATACTAAATAGTTGATAGCTCTAAATTTTGAATATTATAAAATTATAAGAAGAGTATGCGATAACTTGAACACCCGACAGATATCATTGAATCATTGGACATCGCAATAATTTAGGATTAAATTAATTGTTTCAAGAATTTCCCACTTTATTTTAATTTTATTAAATACAGTTCAAATTTCATTCAGAGAATGTTAAAACGAAATGGCAAATTTTGGTAATGTGGGAATTACGAATTATTACATTCGTTACATTTGAGAGTTAATTTTGCTATAACAGTGTTACAAGAAAGTGTTATAAACGCGTGCCGTGGATTTTCACGCATTTGCGAGAAATGTAAAAGTGCAAAACTGCCCAAGATATACGATCCAACCACTTTAAATATTTCTTAGTATCTCCTAAAAAATATGAATTTGCACAGAAAGCTACCGTGTTCTCGTATAAATTTCGTATAAGTGTACATCAACTACTGCTTAAAATAGCAATAGTTTCTCCAGAGGAGCGAGGAAACAGGAGGGATTATAATGAAGATAACATGGACAGATTTTCAACTGTTCTTCTTTCACCCGCTTGCATCCACCAAAAATTTCCACCGGAATGAAGTCAATTTCGTTACGCTGGAGTAAACTGCACGATCGTTTTTTGCTTCGCCGTTCGTGCTTCTTATTTTACTTCTTTCGCCAACGTGACTGTACGTTACGAGCCACGCACAAACACGAGCCGTGCTTGCCGATGTGATATAAATTTACCCGGCAACACTGTAGTTTGCGATGGAT
Organism: Melipona quadrifasciata; assembly: GCA_001276565.1. NCBI lineage: Eukaryota > Metazoa > Arthropoda > Insecta > Hymenoptera > Apidae > Melipona > Melipona quadrifasciata. Next base: position 95,134 of record KQ435824.1, on the reverse strand, counting down.
AACTTTCAGCCACGTTACGTAACTCGGCGGTTTGTAACAAAAGGAACGAAGAAGAGAGCAAAAGGAGAATGTAAAATCGAAAATCCTGTCCGGCCAATGAATTAAGGCTCTGTTGTAGTCTGGAGATACCCACTTTTTGGCCGACGTTTGCCGCCACGATAGTTTATTGAGCTTCGTTTTTCCCCGCGTCTAATTTCATGTTGCGTGTTACACGAGCGTTCTGTGCATTTTTATGCGAATCTCCCATAAATCCATTATCAAACTGTAATATTGTTCCCAGCAGAAGGGGATTTTCATCAAACGCATACTTAACTCTTCAAAAGTACATATAATACGCTTATAAAATAACATATAATGTTGTATTTAATATGAAAATATTGGATTTTATTGAATTGTATTTCGAAATGCTATTACACTTTACACATGCATGGAAAAATAGATCAATTTGTAAACGTGAAGAATTTCAATGTTTTCGAGTACTTGTGTTTCATCGAAAACTTTTTGCCCGGATTGTACGTCTAACATTAGTATGCTAAACTCAACTCTCAGATAGTATTGCTGGATTACAGATTATCTACAATAATTTACAAGTATTTTAGTACTCGAATTTCTCATATTCTCACCGTGCAAGTAAAATTATTGAATTTTAGCTCACATTAACTGAGCTACAGCAAATTAATTAATCAATACCAAGTGTTGGATCATAAAAATATATGATCTACTTAGAATTAATCTGCATAGCGTGTTACTGTGTCTGGTCACGAACATCCTTTTAACTAGTTCAACTACCTTGTCTCACAGTCTGTGTACTTCTACGAAGTTCTACGTGTCTCTTTTTATCCGAATCTACTTATTTATAAAATTGGAAGATTTCCAATCTAGTCTACTCGCAAGTAGAATTGCTGATTATACTCTGATTACGTAATTGTATCAAATGCTTCATAATACGCGAGTTTTGTCTGCTTAAGACTCGCAACGTTTGACCAGCAACGTCCTTTTCTACTTGCGCGAGTGTAACTCGCTGCATTCGCATATCCTCGGTCAAAAATCTCACGATGCTTTTTATCATTGATGAATAATACTCCTATCTAGTTATACTTTTATTTCATAATACAATTGTTGAAACTTCATTACTGTATAAAGCGTCATTAAATGTAATTATTAAATAATTTAACAATAATAACACTCACACTAGCTTGTAACAAAAAAATAAAAAAGAGTAAACGAAACTATGTCAGCTAACAAATTAATGCAGACAGTAGCTTTTTGGTGCGTTTGTTTGTCAGCCACCGGATCGCCACGATAATTTATCGGGCTTTGCTTTCTTGCACCTCTTTCGGTTTCAACGATGTCGGACAGCAAAGTAATTAGCAAACGTCATCAACTTCCCCGTCGTCTGGTAACTTCATTATCAAATAGTTGCGTTGCGGTCCATCACGTGTTCATCGTCAGGGATGATTTGACGAGAGGTTTTACGGCGAATGTAAAGCGCGGTGAGTGTTTACAGCAGCGGTTTACGCAAGCTTAACGCGCATTTTAACAGGATTATAGCATAAAAGATGCACCCGGCTTGACGTCGATGAAAATTCTATTAAAATGAACGTTTCATTATTCCGGTGAAAATTGACGTGTAAATTGTAATCTCTGGTGTAATAAATAAATTAAGGACTTGCAGCTTGGACGTAATGGAAATTCAGTGATAAACGTCGGTAATGAGTAGACCACGGAGATTTTTATGAAATTTACATTACATTTTTAATGTTACTGATTTAAAAATATAATTTAATAAAAATTGAAACTTGGTTCAAAATCACTTTACATGCAATTCGCCATAATTAAGATTTCCAATTTCGTTTTCTATAGTTATTTGTTTTATATAGTTTACAGTATAATTTTATTTTTATTTATTGTTGCAGTGAATTATGTAATAGAACACATTTTGTATATTTAGTAAATAATAACAATCAATCTGTTGATAAATTTCACGCATATATTGTATTATATAATAATATATGAAGTTCAATACAACCAGTATATGATGACATGTAACATAATATACTCATTTAAAAAAAAGGCCCAGAAACAACTGTTCTAACTAGGAAATGAAGACGACTTTTTTGCCATAAAATTTTATTGATATGCAAAACAAATTACAGGCGCGATTGCTCCAGTACCAGACAACGCCACTCCTACTCGAGGTCTACCCCACGCCCCTTCGTGAATCACGTGACCCAAACCAACCAATTAAAATCACTTTCAGTAGTAAAACGCGCACAGCGAGTTCCACTTGCGCAAATAGAAAAGAAAATTGTCAGTCAGACATCTCAACTAGACAAAATTCGCGTCTCATCACGATCGGTATAATCAGCAACCGAGAATCAACGATTCTACTTGAGTATTCGTTCGACGTTTCACGGTCTCAATACGACTCGCGAAGCAGTCTCTCGGAACTCCTAAGTATTCCGCGACTGGAGCGAACAATTAGGGCCGCTGTAGACGAGCGGCTGCACGGTTTATACGCGAGCACGTAATTAACGGGAATCGTCGAGGGCTTTTCGTTGCTCAATCGTATCCCTCGTGTCTCTATGGAAACGTTAGCAAACGTCGTTCAACAGAACATGCCTTCGGGACAAGTTGCGTCTCCGCGGATTTTTTTTTTCCAGCGAGACTAAAAGGGTATTCTGTTTACACTCGTGCAACCATGTTTCGCGTTGTCGTCAATCCCTCGAACGATGAAGTCTCTAATTACATCCGAAACAGCCAGCTTTCTCCGCTTATTTGCGTCGTTCGACATCGATTGCAATCGAGTATGAAAGCTAATCTCTATACAAACGTTTATAGTAATTAATTCTTGATGGTCGATGTAATTCTTTTTTTATAATATACGTTTGTAAGAGGAGAAGATATTTAAAGCTAGGACAAATTGACGTGCTATTTTGTTTTTAAGTTTTATTTGGAGCAGTTGGAGTTAATTAGATCTCTGTCTCTTTACAGATTGCTCGTGAAACTTCTCAATTACTAATTGTAACAGTTGATCCTTTCTTTTTCACTTTGTGAACCATCAACAATACGCATCTTTGAAATCATTGCTCTACATTTATCAAATTTCATTTAAATTACAAACTCAACAAATTTTAACAATTTTCAGATTTCGAAATAGTGACTTCTCTAGATATTTCATTCATGTTTCTTTTCAAAATACTGAAACTTCAATTAATCATCTATATTTAAAAGTTATATAATAATACTCGTGCTTCTCAAAAAATTTACGACGATCGTTTCGTTACCTTACGACGAATATATTCGTCAGAATGATAACACGTAGTAAGTGTAAATCTCATTTCAATTGCGTGGTTGTTAAAGTAACAAATGGAGCAAAATTCCTGATATAGATATCGGGAACAATATCTGGTTCTAGTTTGCAACTATAAAATTTCTCTCGTATCATCTGTCGTCTTTGAACTTATTTCGAAAACGTCCATTCAGAACTCTCTATCAAACGGAATCAAACATCGAAAGACTAAACCCAACAACAGACAGCAACAAGATACACTTGCCACAAATTATGCACCAGAATCAGACACTTAAGCTGCTACTCGAAAGCTGCCTAATACCAAGGAACAATCACGCTGCTCGAACACACATCTGACGAGCCAAAGATTTAATCTATCGATCGTGTCGAAGACACATTCGTAGAATCCGCGCACGAGAGCCTGCCTGTCCGTTGGTGTGTTACAAACAGTGGGACGCTTTTCTCCGTTCGATGGAATGGAATTGAATATCACGGGTACATGGTCGACGTATTCGTCGATAGGCGGCACGCGCGCCTTGGCATATTTCCAAATGCCGGCTAAATGCCAACCGGTTGTCATTAGCATTGCAAAGCGCGCGAAACTGTCTCGATGGATCGCGGATAACACGGCCACGTGAGACGAGTAATGGCCCGTCGGACATAGTTGTAACGCGTTCGACGGATTTCTATGAATTTCCGATGAATCTCTGTCGATCGGAACGCACCGATATTTTAATACACGTGGCGCAGTTGTTTGTGCATTTTGATATTTCCAGACTCGCGGATTTTTGAGCACATTTATGCGATACTGATTCTGAAAGGTTTTTTCCCGTTTCATTCGATGTTAAGTTTTTATTTGAACGAGCAAACAAATGTCACGGCGTCAAAGGTATTTTAAAGGTAGACTATTTTGCATAGTCGCAATTTATTTGTCAAAATAAATGACAAATATGAAATACAAATACCCAGATCTTTAATCGTGTGATTTAATCTCGCACTGTTCTCTATACCAATTATTATTACTGTTAAATCAATGATTTCCAGATTTCAATTGATTAATCAAATGCCAACGCAAAGGTCTAATTTTAATTCATTATTTAAACCAAGTATTAAAAAAACATTTTAATTCAGCTGTTTGTCAGACGTTCGTTGTTCGTTTGCCAGGTGTATGTTCGTGACGGATTATTCTCTTTTAGGAAGCGACACTCAAGGCTAATGACACATCCTCTCGATCTCCAATGTAGGATCGACGCTTCTTCGAGTGGTGCGCAGAGAGACCGGCGGTCTCTGGACTGTCGACGGTATAACTAAGTTAGTTTCTGTTCTCTAATGGGGCATTTCGGTACGATCCTAAATCCCCGCCCGCGATATTATGGTCCCTCCAGCGAGGTTTAATTGAACCGAACGAGAAGTAATTGCCACGAATAACCTGTAACTACACGGCCGTAGATACTGCGTACAACATCTGTTCTCTTCCAATTCGCGACCGGTTCCATTATTTGAAATTTCCATTTCGTTGGAAAGAATGACACCGAAACGGAGAGGAAAAGGAAAGAAGAAATTGGAAAAATAGGAAAAGCGATAAAAAATTTTCACGGTTGCGAAAATTAATTCTTACATTACAGTCTAGTGGTAAGAATCTCTATTCTACAAAATATTCAAATCAAGGTACATCAGGAAGATGTTACACCTTCAAGTTAAAATACTCATCGTGATACTTGTGAAAATGCCAATTTATGGAAACATTCATCGTCCGTTCATAGCAAAGTAAAATGAAGACATTTATGAACCGAATATCCACCAATCACCATCGCGTACTTGAACCATTTCCGAGATTTTCTTCTTTACCGACACAGAAACAGAGGCCCAATCTGAGCAAAAGAAGAGAGAAAAAGTATAAAACGTCCGTTACGAAACTTGGCAAAACACGAATCACAAAAATAATTGCATTCGCAACGATCTCTCGATATTTTTCCATAACGAACACATTCCAAAGAAAGGGGAGGAAAAAAGGGGAGAAGGAACGAAAAATAGGGTTGTAAACGAACGAGGCAATAGAGGAACAGAAATGGGAAGAGAAAAAAAAAAAAAGGCAAAAAGGAGAAAAAAGGGTGCGACAGTCACGGATACGGGGGAAGAAATATGCGTAGGCCGGGGGACACAAAAGGGTGTAACGGGCGGCAATTTCGGTAAGCGTTCGTCCAAAACATTGCGCTTTCCAGCGGCGACGATGATGGTTTGGCGAAGATAACGGGGCGGAGGGGGGAAGCGGACACACGCGCGACGCCGTCCATGATAAAAGAGCGGCGCGTACAATTTTAACGCTGGGTAGTCCGATTACTCGCACCGTCGAGTCCTCCCCTCGCCCATCGTGTCCATCCGCCCCTCCGACGCAGTGAATTTTTTCTTCGACGAGTCAATTCTGCCGCGATGGCAAAGCCATCGTGTAACGCGGAATCGTTTGCTTTCCTTATATACGCGCGAACGTTTATATTAAGCACTCCGCGCTTTGCGTGTCTTCGGTCAACTCGGCAAGCCGAGGGTTGTTCGGTCGAAAGAGATTCCCTCCCGTTCGTCACTTTTGCGAGCTTTGCAAATAACACGTTTGTGTACGTTTTATCGTATTTCACGGTGGAATGAATTTTCACTGATGTCATCATGGTGGTTCCTAGGAGTGGGTTCAAGTTCCATGCGTGTTGTGTCAGATATTGTTGCACGTGAAATGTCCGATCTCGCGAACGTGTATAATCGTTCAGCGTTTGACCACTAAATTTACTGTATGCAATGTACATTGCAAATTTCACGTACTCGATGATATTTACCGAACGGCCAATTTAAAGCTTAAAGTTAATTAAACGCAAGGTAATTGGTGTTTTTATCATTTATATTGCGAGAGGGTAGACTGCGCGTCAAAGCGATTCTGGTTTGCAAAAAGTCACGTTAAGAGAAAGAATAATCTGACAATGAAGTTGGATTGGAAAAAAGAATCTGTCAATACCGATTAACCCAAAATTTCAATGAAAATTATGACTTCGTTTTATATAGATAATAATATGCATTGAACACACGTAGCGAAGTACAATTTGATTAACAACGTGTTCAAAGAAAATATAAACTGAGAGCCACGAATATTTTCGGAAATACTTGTGAAACATTAGAAAATGTTCCGCTGGACCTAAAAATACACATAAAGGCTTCGAAGGTTTGAACTTAACTCGATCCCGTCCCCGAGTCTACTTCTACCGAAATGTTTGAGTGTTTCCGCGCGCTGTAAAAGCATAACGAAGTTGAAAAAGCAAAAAATAAAGAGAACGATTGGAATGTTTGCTTTTTTGGAATTTTTGTTCCTTCTTTTCGTTTGCAAGTTACAGGCCGACGATTCTGCGCGCGCCTCCCGACGCTTTGAGAAATGTATTTTCGCGCGTGGAATAAATACCAAAACGAAGGAGGCGTTCGACGATGAAAGCAATTTCGGTAAACGAAACGGGCCAGCAAGCGGGTAATTCTGCGCGAATTTTTGTGTATTGACCGTCGTCCTATGCTGTGCTTTTCGGACACGAAACTGTTCAGTTGTAACATTTGGCTCGTGACGATACAGTAAAAATTCGATAACCCGATTGGTCAAGGTTTCTGTTATCGAAGGTTTTCGTCATTTAATGATTAAATACTGGTGATTTATTGCTTCCTTTCGCTTCAGTGGTACTGGAATTTATATCTCCGAATTTATCAACATCTACGTTTCTAGCAGGTGTTCGTCAGATGCACATCTCCATAGTACTTCACAAATCTTTACGGTTTTCAGATCAAGCTTCTTTTTATCAGACTCGTGAATCGAATAACGACAATAACGAATCTCTATGGGACACTGAATCTTTTGCAAGATCTTTATACCTTTTTTTTTTTAGAACTGTATAGAGTCTTAAAACGTAATGTTGTTTGATTTTTGCATTCGTACTTGTATCTTTGTACATTTGCATTTCTGCAGTTTCTTACGTGGCGTGTCTTGGCATGTTGTAATTCTTGGGAATTGTAAAACAATAAATAATAATAAATTCGTTCAGTTTCGCGGTACCGTCCGAGGTATCGTCGACAATTATTATTACTTTTACGCATTGAACGAACGGTGAAACAAAATTGAAAGAGCGATATATCCTCAGAAAATGAGAAGTTTATTTCCATATACACAAAGGATAATTAAACAGTAATTAAATTTTTTTGATTCGTTCAGAGGGAGCGGGAACGATCAATTATAAATTATTAATTAACTTCAATTGTACTTTCTACGAGGTATTCGTTGTAATATTTAATAGACGAGCCAAGCCTCCTCTTTCGATTCACTTCCTTGATCTGATTTAAACTTCAAATGGAGGAAAGATAAAAGAACACTCCATTTATGTGTGACACGAGCATTCTATTTTGTCACGATGAGACAGGAAAATCTTTGGAACGCATAATTCCCGAGTAAACGAAATCTACGAAAGCGCCGAGACACGATAGAAATAGAAAATTAAAGAACAGACAGAGAGAGAGTAATGAAAGAATTGGAATAGGAAATTACAGCAGGATTAGGATAAAACCGCGTTGCTACAAAAGAGCAAGGAGAAAGAGAGAGATGGAGAGAAACGTAGAAGATCTTTCAGCCGAGGACGGAAATGGCTGGAAGTGAATCCAGCAAATGAAAATGACCATCGACCGGTGACCAAGAAACGCGACGAAACGCAATAAATAAAGAGCAGCCTCATGAAAAATGAAAATCCACCGCCTCCGGCGGAACAAGCACGGGCAATTGAATTTATATCGTTTGTTCTACAAGTTTCTCGAGTGTATCCAGCCAAAGTGACGTAACGACGTATCGCGCGATAACAGCAGCCTGTTGTTCGATTCGCTGGGAAATCGGCTTGATTTATGGATCGAGAGCTCGTACGGTTTGCTCACTTGTGTCGCGTGCAAGACATTAGATCGCGTAATCGCGCCTTCTATTCTCGGAAGGCGATAATTGAATCGTGTTGCCGGAGAAAAAGGGACGAATCGGTAAGGGAGCGTAGGGGAGGAGAGGGATCGAGGGGACAGAGAGGAAGTGCAGCGTGGAAATTAATGGCGGCCCTCGATACCCACCCGATAAAACACAGGTGAAATATCGTCGCGGCAAAGTAAATCATCGATTGTACCTTTCTGACATTACGAATTATTTCGCGCCTTTCGAAGGATCGCGCTGAAGGATCGCCGATGAATTCATTGCCGGTATATTTCGGCGCGAGAAACGTATTGCGAACAATACGTTTTGTTTGTCTTTTCACGGTTTGTTGGTGTTTGAATATATTTTCTACGTATTGCACGAACATTCTGTTATTCGAATAGAACTCCCGCTTGCAGACCTATTTGGTGAATGAATTTTCCTTCGTGAAGGAATCTTCAATTTTTTCTTAAACCTTTCATTTTTGTTCTTCAATGGCTTCTCGATACTTTTAACACAATTGTAATAAATGATAATTATCGTTCGGGAACTCGGTGACTCTGGATTTTTTGGTAAGTAGTTTATATTCATTGTTATCCTCCACTTAACAGTGAACATCGAACAGAAACAAATTCGACAAATTCTAAGAAACATTTAAACGATATAGTTTTAAGAATGAAACTACCTCGAACTTGTAGAATGTCGTGCAATTATTAACCGTGCGATGAAAGCGTGGTAGGCGTTAATTTTTCATGTTATACGAGCAACGTTCGTTCATTGGAGAGTAGATCATTCTATTTATATTAAGTTAGTGTAGTGTAATAAAAGTTCATGTAATAAAAGTCCACTGACTCTTCTCTCTCGAGTTCAAGTTCAAATAAGCAGATAAATCAAGAATCTAATTCGACATTTTGTTATGAATTAAATTTATTTGAACAAAATTTCGATCTGATGAGTAGAGCTCGTAGCAATTAATGCTGGCAATGAGTCTTAGCATTGAATCGGACTGATAATTCTTATTATTCAAACAAATAAGAACAAGGTATGAAGAAAGCTAGTGAATCTCCATTATCCAAACTTCTTGGTCTTAAAATTAATTCTAATTTTATTAAAATATCAATAACTATTGAAATGTCTATTAAACGTTAACGACGCTTCTGACGTTATTTGTACGTACAAAGCGATCTTCACGTATATATGTGCAATAGTTAATTCGAAAGCACTATCGCCAACTCATACTCATACATTTTCGTTCTCTCTTGACATACGCGCATACACGCATAACTGGCTCTGCTGAACAGAGATCTGATATCCGCTTTAATGACAGATTATACGTGTCTACTGACACGACGTTATCGTGACAGTGATATTGCATTTGATTTAACTAATGAAATCACTTTGTATAATCTGTGTAAATGCGACGTTGAAAAAAGAACATTTTGACGTCCCGCGTTTTGAACTACTGTCGTTCGATTTAAAAAAAAAAAAAAAAAAAGAGAGAGAAAAAGACAGGGAACGTTCGTACTGAATTATTAAATCTGAAATTATAATTTTACATTTCAACAATATATTTTTTAAAAATCAAAATTATTTAAAAATCTCGTTTCAATTGCTGCTTGTCGTCGTACAACTCGATTTTAATAAAAAGTAACTTATCATCAGTTAGTTTCTAAACTCTCCACTCGTTGCTCGATATTAATAATAAAAAATTAATATGATCAATTAAGTTAACAGGCTAAGCTTTTATTCAACCACGTAAAATTTATACTCTTGTGGATCTTACAATTAGTTCCTCCAGTTCCGTCCAACTTTACGATCATTTGTGTCGGGTTCTCGCTGGAAGAGTGCAACGTACAAGAACAAGTCTGACAACGTAAATTTGAAAATGCGCAAGTACAGGGATTTTCTCGCAACAAATGCAGCGAAATAAAAAAATATTGTTACACGGAGGTGAAATAAATGCCACGGCGCATCTACGTACAACGAAATGATAACCTGCATAACATTTTTAACGTAAAGCTTGTCGAATCGAGGTCGCAATAGATCTTCCAACAGGGAAGACTTGCATCTTCAGTGCCAATCGCAAAGGTTTTCAACTGCAGTCTGTGTTTACGGTTTTAACGATCGGTAACGAGCAGAAGCGTTCATAAACGACGGTTCCTTTTTTCCCGCCGTTCGAAAAGCGTCGCGAGATAACGCTCGAGCCATAAAACTACCTGGCGCCACTCCAAACGCGTTTATCGCGGGATTAGCTATT
>KQ435824.1:63061-80252 GCA_001276565.1 Melipona quadrifasciata | reverse complement strand
TGAACGTGGACGAGAAAAATTGTGCGCATCTTTTGTTCTCTTCTTTCTCTAATGTTTAATAATTCTACAAAATTATGTCACATTTAACGATCACACGAAATTTAATATTCCATAAAAAATTCGATAGCCTCGCGAATCAAATTGGAACGCACATGAGAAAAACTACACCACCGTGCATCCTCTCCTTTTTTCCCCTCTTCTTTTTCCTTTCTCGCAGCATCATTTTCTCTGCGAAAAATTTCACCCAGCTTCAAAACTCTGCCTTTATTATTTAATATCCATCGCTCGAGAGATCCAATATTCAACAATTCTTTTTCATCTTAACGAAAATTTTAATCCCTATTCCGTTTTGAATATTTTACGCCCATTATAACACGCATCCATATTTCTGCAAAATTATTTCACATCCGCTCTATCAGAGATTTAATAATTCCACGAAAGTCGAAACAGTTTTAATAAAAAATCTGCACGCTATCGCGAACCATGAAAAAAGAAGAAAAAAAAAAAAAGAGATACGGAGAACATAGAAACGTGTACAAAACGTAAAAGACCTCACCGAGTTGATATAGTTGATGAGAGACAACCCTCCGTCCCATGGGTGTTCCATCTCGCAGGAGATGTTGGCAGGCCTGAGCGCGTGCGACTGTTCCAGGGTCCTCAGTCCCACGGCGAACACCTGCACGCTGTCGTACATGAGAGCCGGCTCCGCCTGGAAAAAGGAAAAACGCACAGCCTTTTCTCGGTGTCGATTCTACCGGAAAGCGGCGTCGCGACGCTTCTTTCCAGCCGTGTTAAATATTCTCACAAGCCGCTGTTCTCTCCTCTCTCTCTCTCTCTCTTTCTTTTTCCTTGCCGGACGGCTGTCCAGAGATCGTCTAAAAACTATGCAGCTGGATAAAATCACTTCCACCAGGCACCGAGAAGACGGGTCGCCTTTGAAAATTATTAAACTTGCGTCGCGTCGTCGCGAGCCTTCGCGGATACTTGAACGAATTTCAGCAGCCTGGTTAAGCGAGTCGTTCCCCGACGGAGTTTCTGTGTGAGTTTTTTGAATTTTTCACTTCCAGGAAGACGTCTTGGAAGACGGCGCAATAGATGTTTCAATGGGAAACGAAGAAACGAAAGGGATTTTAAATGATTACGGAATGGGTGATAAATAGGGGTGGTAAATAACAGAGATATTTCGATTTCTTTGAATATTTCGTGAAATCGCAGGACGTAAACAGAAAGAGAAGAAACGACGAGGAGTGTGTTTAACGAAATAATAAAAAATAGAATTGATTGATGTGACTTGATGGAAGAGAATGAAATTGCCGATGGGTTGATTTCTGTGAAAATGGTCAAACAGTTTATAGCTTTCAAACGATTCACTCGAATCTCTGATACGAGTTGTATAATGTAATGCTTTGGTGGATAGTTTTAAAAAAGAGTGGCAATTGATTTAAAATTGATTTTGCTCAGGTGTTATCTTTGTGGAGAGTGATATTTCGTTGAAAGAAGGGGAGGTGAGATAATCTTTAATTACCTTATTGTTAAAAGAGCTTGTAATTTTTAAGAAACACGAGATTTATAAAAGAGAAAAAAACTAGTAATAGCTGTTTCATTGAAAGAAAAATAACATTGTCTCAGTTGATTTGTAAGAATTAATTTCCATCTCTAATGAAAGAATTCACGAAGAAAGGAAACATTTAAGACATTTCGACTCTTAAGGAAAATTCAGAAAGAACGATAGATATTGCGCTTGAAAAAGGGGCAACCGAGACGGCAGATCGATTTGAAAGAACCGAATAATAACAATACGAGAAGAAATAATTCCGACGGGTGATGTATTAAGAAGCGAAGGATGTAGGACAGATTTTAGTTGATTTAAAAGTACATATTAATTTCGGTCGCGCGTTATTTTTCACGTTGGAGGCGGCGAGCTTTATAAACGAGCCTGCACGTCTCCGCGCTGTTATGAAAATAGTTCAGACTTCCGTCAGAGTTGTTGAAAAGAGACGCGGAAGCGTGACATTAGCGCCGCGGCGCCAACGTGCGAACGCGTTTCACATTCATCCCTCGCACTTTCATGAAATTAAAAACGCGTTTTGTCGCTCGCACGTAGTCCCTTTAACTCCTGATTCCGTCAATTTCTCCCCGTGAGCTCTGTTCACTACCGATTTCTTCGCAATCAAGCTGCAAGCAACAGCGACGTTCTAAATCTGAATGAATGAAATTATGAAAACAATTCGAACCAGCATGAAGATTTGGCAAGAACATGCTTAAATTGTTCCTTTAAGTATAAATCCAGATCATTTATTATTACGTATAAAGATACACGAATAATTTTTACACATAACAGTAGATGATGCATGGTGGTATCTAAAAAAAAAAAAAAAATCATCGTTTGTACCTAAACGTACGCAAAAATTCCAACAATAAATATAAAAATTTTAATGTGTCTCTTTTTGGAATTTAAAGTATGAAACATAAAGGAGCACACATAAGCAATAATAAAATGAACGAAATTATCGGCACGAAGATTAATCACTGTAAAATAAAATCGAGAAACGCACGCGTTCCTATATCGTGTACTCAAATGCCGAAAATGACAATAATAACAATTGTGTAATAACATAACAATTGTGACGAAATTAAAAACACTGCAATAAAACAATAATCGGGTCTCGCGCCGATCAATTTGCACGCGATTGAACGTTCCAAGTGGGGGGAAATTGCAACGAGCAACAAAGCAATCCCGAACGGAGATCTAATTACATATTTCAACGAGAATATTCTCGCGTTCGTGCCCGGTGTCGCGAAGGTATATTAATAACATCGCGCTCGTTCTGAATTGTTTCAACGCGCGGGGAATTTCACGTTCTTGCCGCGGAATTTTTCGTAATTTTATTTCACCGGCGGGGGAGAAATATCGCCGCGCTAATTATCGCCGAGCCTGTACAAGTCATTTCTCCACAAAACAAATCCCGAATCCGTTGTTTACCCGACAAGCGCGCCTAACCACAAAGGATTCAAAGCGTACCCAGGTTCAAATCAATTTCCTGCTCAGCTTATTTTCGCATCCTCTTGGACGCGAATCAACCGGGACACCCTCCGCTGCACGGTCGGCTTTAATTTTCCGTGTAAACAGACGCGCGCTATGTGTTTGATTACGGCAAATAACGACGTTAACGGTATCATTCGTGAGCAGTTCTCGGCAAACACGGCAAACTTCTCAGCACAGACTCTGAGACAACGGGCTCTTGATTTTTCCCAAATTTCGACAGCTGTTCTTTCTAGGACAGCTACGAGCTGAGAATATTTCTTGGAAGCTTTGCGATTCAGTTGCAAAATTGCAAATTCCTTGCTTTGTACTGTAAATTGCTTGACAATCGTTGTGACATTTTCGACCGAATTTTAATAGTCGATCTTCGCGGATGGTGACTATATTTTCGAGCAGTGAGAACAGTTCTCGAACGAATGTTTTTATCATTTGTTCGAATAATTTCTCACGAAATAACATTCCCAAAGCAGTAGCATCCACTTTCAGTTTTCAGAATAACTTTTTGCATAAAAAATGAGCAAAACGTAGCTTCAGTCGTGTCAAACGATTAAACAAATTAGTAAAATTAAGAATTTTTCAGGATACAATACGGTGTGACAGTATGAAAAATAAAAATGTGTTAATTCTGCATTTCGATCTTAATTAATTTGCCACTAAAGTTCCTACACGCAGCTCCTATCGCAAATTCACTACGCTGTCGAGATACTTACGCAAGTCGTTCAGTATCGTCATCACGCTCAAGGAACCGCATTAATTAACGATAAAGTGATAATCGGCGAAGCGATGAGAATCGAGAAGATGATGTATCTTCGATCTACAACATCAAGGATTCTATGGAAAATCCCCTTGGACGTTTTAAGCGACACCGAGTAAACGAGTTTGAGGATTACGTGGGAAGTATCGTACTTTGTTCTACGACCTCCTTCATCCTCAATTTTATAATTTTCTTTTCAATCTTCTCACAACCGGTTACTGCAATTTCTCAAATTGCTGTCGTGTCAGATCAAATAAAGTATTCGAAAAGTGTTGAAATTTTGTTAATCGAATTTCTTCAAATTAAAAGTTAACTCACATAGTTATCATCATTTGCTAACAGATTGAAAAGATTAATTGATGAATTTAAGGAAGACGCGATTTAACAAAACGAATACCGATTACAGTCAATTGAAATCAGTGCTAGCAAACCACAGTTTTCACATTATGATATTTATCGACAGAAAATTTCGGCAAATTTCTTCGTTCGCCCGCAAATTGATCTCGAGATCTTCCTCGCGACAATCCTATCTATTACATAAAATTTCCAAGGAACGCTCGATGTCTCGAAACACTCGGTATCAGCCGTTTCGTAATTAGACTCCCGTCGACAAGTTGCAAATTGTTCGGTGGGAGCATTACTCTCCGCGGACACGAATAATTCCCGTGCGATATTTATTAGCCGTTCCGCCTGTCGTTAATAAACGAATCGACCGATCGACAGGACGAACCTGGACTCGTTGATACACGTTAATGAGCCAACCATCGTTGCGCCGATGTTTCGACGTTGAACGCGATGACGCGGAAGAACGCGCGTTATTCCACGCGTTCCAATCTATTATGCAGCGTATCGGGAAATTCGATGGAGAGGCAGAGATACGCGCGCGAAGGCTCGGCGTTATCGCGCAAAATTATCGGCGTTAACATTCTGATGAAAATAATGGGAAATTTTCGCGATTTCCGTAAATACCTAGTCGACGGAAGAGAACGGAGGATCGTCGTCGATCGTCGATCGTCGGGGGAAACGAGGAGCCAAGTTTTGGCAGCATTTTGCGCTTACCGTTCGTCGAATTGGTGTACGGTAGAGCACCGTTTTTGTGGCTCCTACAAATTTGTCGGCGGAATTCATGCAATTGTAATTTACATATAATAATATAATGACAATTATGATCGACGTTTCATATAACTATAATACGAGTTTAAACCGATTTCTCGCCGCGCTAGTGTTTTGTTTGTATTCGATGGAACTTTATGTTCGAATAAACGGGAGTCCGATCAATCGAGAGTTCGTTGAATAATTCAATCAATTTAAATTTGCCCGAAACAAATGGAGTTTGTATAAATGGAATATTACTGCATGTTGCAGTAGCTTATATCGATTGATAAGTAGCTTATTGCGATTTTCTATCTGCGTGCAATATGTGGTACGCGCGTGCTCTTTATCGGAAGGTGATTCCAGATATCAAAATGCGGCGAACAATCCTTGGTAGGCGCGTTTACCGTAACAATATCCGAAATGATAAAATTTTTGAAAGATCGTCAAGCGAGAATTCGAAATGGGTTTTTCGTGCATCAATTTTCTGCTGAATAATAAATTTAAATTGTTATCTATCGAATCTTTATAACTATGATTTGGAGTTATTGTTTGACATTAAATAGTACGTGGGAGTGTTCGAATATTTATAGATACATTGTTTACAAAAATCTTTCAACGCAATCGTAAAAATCAGCGTCATTTGTGAACACAAAGGTATCCTTTCGATACTTTTAAACTGCTGCAAAGAGTCTCGGAAGTCTTGAAACTGTTGAAAGTTTTGAAGGTCTTGAAGAGATTTTAGACGTCAGACCGAGAAGTTCCAAGTTTCACAAAAAAATATATTCGAATACATTCAATACATATGCCACTCCACGGCATTTCTGCGTATTATGCAGTTACCGGAAAATTCGGGGAGGAAGGGGGGGGGGGGAGCAAAGTTGTTTGGGAAATAATCAGCGCTAACTTGCCAATGACAATAACAGATGAAATTTCCTCGGTTCTCAGCCGATAGAAAACAGCAGAGATAAATGAGAAACGTAGTTTCGAGAGAATTTAAAATTATCCCCTCTCTGGAATTATTCTTCCTGCGTTTTTACTGTATTGCCAATTAGTACGCGTTCAATGACCTATTCGATCACTTTTAGATCACTTTTGTGAAATTTCTACTGTCCCAACGGAATACTTGTTAATGATAATTTATTATTTACGGATAAACTAATAACAAAAAAGTAAGTGTAAAGAAACGATCATTTTCTTGTACTAAGATAAAGTATGTAACCCAAAACAGTGCAAGATTTTATTTAAAAAAAGCATTGCTCAAACATACGAGAGATTATATTCAACATTTCGTTCACGAGTGACAAAGATGCAGCAGACATTTTTCAACAAAATGAAAATGTAGGAGGGAAGAAATTGAAAAAGGGAGCGCAGAAAGAATGACAAGGTCTGATCGTATACAGCTTTTTCCACTTAGAATTAACGCAGACGAGACTTACACGTAAATTCGCTTTGTCTGGCTACTCGCATCTTTCTCTACTTGCTGTGTAACCCACTGCATAGACTTCCATCTTCGGATATTCCAAAGTTCCATGTAATACGATGAAATATAACGACATGTCCAAAATATAGCGTGCAAAATAATTTTTGTTCATCAAGATTCCATATTTTTGATTATATTACAAAACACGAATTGGTACAAAAATTCACAATCTAAATGCACGATACAAGAATGTTAAAAATAAAAAAGTATCGCAAGACTTTCGATCGGGGACGGGAGCACAAATAATATTCTTGCATTTCACTTCTGCATTCTTCAAATAGACTTGCAGAACGACTGAAACTGAACTTTTCCCCACTGAATGAAATAGTGCCAAATTTCTGCCAATTTCTCCTCGTAATAAAAACGAACAGAAACAGATATTTCAGCGCGAGGTACAATTGGTCGCGCTATAGAAAACGAGTCCCGCCGAAAAAAGGATAAAAAAATAAAAAAAAAAAAAACAAATAAAAGAGACGAACGCAAACAGACGCGAAACAGAAGCGAAATTGACAAATACCGAGGGGGTGAAAAATTTAATAACGACTCAATCTTCGCGCGTAGCGTGGATTTATAACAGGAGATCGATTTGGCCAGGACAAATGGCCGTCAAAGTCCAGCGAAGAACGATACGCAATTTCGTTAACACGATCGTTTCGTTATCGCTCGTGGCTACGCCGAACGGCCAACGCGCGAGTGAAAAAAAAGAGAGCATCGTTTCGTTATCGCTCGTGGCTACGCCGAACGGCCAACGCGCGACTGAAAAAAAAGAGAAATCGGGGGATGCTTGCTGTCAGAAATTTCATAGCTGAAACGGAGTTTTCGCTACGAACGGACACCTCGTTACATCACGCTTAATTGGAGCGTGCTTTTAATTAGCTTAAGCCCGAGAGACAACTCGGCGACTAACTTGCGATATCGCTCAGTTAAGCCCCCTGGTTAGTTCAACCCGAGTTCAATGAATTCCATCGTTTTAATCGCAATTTCGATTGTAAATCAATATCTGCTCGGTGGTGGATGAACTTTCTGTTCGAATGATTCTTGGCATTCTTCTCTTTTTCTTTTTCCGTTAGTGAAAGAGGGGAGCGTTGGAAAATATTAAATTAGCCGAGGGGGAATCAGTCTCGACTGGCTTAATTAGTTGGGGTAATCTCCTCCCCCGGCGGACGTAAGATCGGGATTTTCAAGGATCTGTTAGATTATTAAGCTCTTTCCTCCTTACAGTTTTCGAACAGAGAGACTTAACGTTGCTCCTGTTCCCTCGCTTCCTCCGCGAGCCGCGAATGAAAAAGTTTGGAATTTTCGAAATTTGGAAGAACGATCGCGCTTTGCATCATATACGAGCGTCTTGTTAAAGAGGAATTTCGCTTATTTCTAATTTTCTCTGTAAATTCGTATTTCTCAGAATAGAATTGAAATATTGGAATTTTCTATTGGAAAATCCTCATGTTCTACTCTCCATTGTTGCGTTATACTCTATTCTGTGCAAATGTTTTGCAGTTTGAAATATCCCACGAAAATCTGCAGTTTACGCGAGAAAATGATCGTGAGTGACTTTGATTTTTAAAATTTAAGAATATTTTTGGAAATTCTTTCAACCAGTTGCTCTTAAATTTAATTTACTATTAATTTTTAAAATTATCTTTCGCGCAGAGATAATTTCAAGAATTGGTTGATCTAAAGATAACTATTCGCTTCAATTAACAATCTAGGAATTGAGGATTAATAAAAAAGAATACCGAGTATATTCAAAATGTAGATACGTAATTTTCAAGATTTATAATGTTGCGCCTGTTTAGAGCAAGCGAGATATATCGGACACAGAGGCGGAGAAATTCTATTTTGAATGTCGAAACGATTAATTATATTTATCGCTGCGCTATTTAATACACGTGGTCTAATATATATATATATATGTTACTGCGTTTAATTCATGCAAACTGGCCGTAATTACATTAATCCTATAGCTCGCATTCGAACTCTGTTAGAAGTTGTGTGCGAATTCTCCAATTCCTATTCTCGCTTTATCTTTGCCAATGGTAATTCGCATGAAAATTTGTAAGCATCTCCGTTAAATTTTTTCCAAATTTTTCTCCGTCTCTTCTAATCAACTCACGCACTTTAACATTTCTTCTCTTCTGTCTTTTAACATGCCATTTCTCGCTTGCAATTTAAATTAAATGCCGTCCAAAGTAATTGGCGATTCAATAAAATAAAAAAATGAAGGAGATAAAATTTTTAAATAAAAAAACTGATAATCCCCAGAATACTCGTCATTTAATTATCGGAAAAATGGCTCCAAAAGTTCCATTAACTAACCAGCTTTGCCTCTCTATTGTAATAGTTTTAACGCGAGAGATTCTATTCTAGTCCAAATCGTCGTTATTCATTTATTCGAACTGAAAACTTTGAGAATTCGCAACGTGACGATTCGACATTTGGTTCATCCGATCCAGATTGTCAGCTAATTGGCAAACATTTGCCGTTCGTCCCGAATTTTGCAAGTTCCTTGGCAACGTACAAATGAAATTACGAGGCTAACATTACCGGACAATTTTCATCAGACGTCTCGATCCTTCTGCGATTCTCGCGCAGTGTTTAAAATAATACGAAAGGTCAATATTTCTTTAGGGTATTTTCATCCCTGGAACCGTTTCTCCGCAGAAAGAAGAAAATTATTTCGTCATTACCACCACGTGAATTACATTTGCGCAGAGTTTGAGTTAAGTTTTCCAATTTCAAATTCCAACTTGCCCCGTTAGCTGAGTGAAATGAAAGATTCATTTTTAAAATTCCTAGAATTTCCGTAATTTCTAAACGAAGAGATCTTCGCGCGAGAACTAAAACTTTTATTGTAAACTCAGAACCGTAATTTCCAAATAATTACAAGTACGAAACGTTCGTTTCTTGAAATTTTGGCGCTCGCGCCATTCGTCGTTTGAGTCGCGAGATCGACGTTGCAAGGGTGGGCGATGTCTTGATCCTCCCCGTAACGGTGTAATCATCGGTGGAAATTAATTCGTCGGTCCTGTCATTTTTCTTAGCTCAGCTGATTGCGAAAAAGTCCGGGAGGAGCGGATCAGCCGTGTTCATTAGCATTTAAAGCGAATCTCGAGTAATCGTCGAGCACGAAAATTTCGTCCGCGAGGACAGTCTTTCACTTGGTCGGGAGAGCCCGGCGGCGCGGTAACGGAGGATCTTCGTGATTTATATTTTAATATCGGCAAAGGAACAAAGAGCAAAACATTATTCCCGGAATTCGTTTCCGATTGAACCAGCTACTTCAGCCGCGTTGTCGCGCATTAATCAACGATTCGATTTAATTGCGCGCCGGGTGTAACTGCGCGGAAATGCAAACGGAAAGCACGACGAAGGAGAAAAACGGTGTATCGATCGCGCGCGAGGAGCGGCGATACTCGTTTGAACGATCGATGGATACCAGGGGGTGAGATTGGGGGGAGAGATTGGGTGGAGTAATTTGCGAAAGGTTCGCGTGGAATGTTTCGGACGAGGTGGAAATGTCGCGACGCGCCATTAGAACGCGCAGTTAGACGCACAAGTCTAGAAAATATTCGCACGCTCGATGAAAAATTGATGGAAATTCTCAATAATTTAAGCTACTTTGAGAAAAATGTGCGAACAAAGTGCGAACTATCATATTCATTATTTATTATTTATTGTTATTTATCTGTTTTCGATAAAAGACCTTTAAAAAAGAAAGACTGTGTGTTCCTTGTGATAACGATAGATACAAACCCGGAAGGAATCAACGAAATTTCGCGTGGAACGTGCCAGACATGGCGGAAGTGTAGCGACACGGCCACGGAAGGTGCAGTTACAATAGCATGAAATTTAAAATCTAATAAGCGGCCTTCAGGATGCACGCCGAGCTCACAGCTGGCAGGGTAGCAGCTGGACGAGAGAGGAAAATCAGCCACCGTGCCAACCCCTGGAATCCCGTTGTTGCAAGGACCGACTCCGGACGACTACTGCCTGCCGGATAAAATAATAAAACCCCTCGAGCACGAGATAGCTTGATTTATGGCGGCGAAAGCAGAGGTTGCCCCCCTTTGCGCCGACCGAATTCGGTGATTCATTGGCCGGCTGGAATGTGGCAGACGAAAGTAGCGGAAGAATGCCGTGAGCTACTGTTTCAAGCGTCGCCACTTCTCTAGAATTGTTCTCCGCCGGCCACCAAGCTTCTCTCATTAAGTTACGCCAAGGACGTAATGTTTCGATAATTTGTGACTTGCGTTGTGGTAAATTTTACTTTTCCCCTTTTCAGTTATTGGAACTATGGAAAGAGGGAATTTAACATATCCTCTGCAATTTTTCAAAATTTTGAAGAGATACAGAAGAACATCCTTTTTCTCCCAATTAGATGTTTGTCACAATTGCGCAACTTTTACGCACAATTTCTATGATTGGTCCTTGATGCAATTTTCCGAATCAACTCGTGTCGTTAAATTCTGTTCTCCAACAATGGAGTTACGAAAGGGAACTTCAAGGATTATGTTTTCAGCCCTAAATTCTGTAGTTTTATGAAATTTCGAAAAATTGAAATACTCGTGACATTATGATAAAGTATTACTTGGTTCGTCATAATGGATTAATTTCATTGAGAATTTCAATGATATTTATTTATTTGTCCACTCTCTAATTTGCACAATTTCGAAATTTTTAGAAACTTAACATTCCCAATAAAGAGCTCCATCTCTGATGATTTTGCCAAGAGAAGAAAGAATTGATACGAGACGAAGCGAAGAGAAGAAAAATTACGTAATCATTTAGTCAAAATTCGAACAAATGTCGATTATCAACTCCTTTCTTAATGGCGGATGAACCAAAAGAGAATAGACTTCGTATCGTAGATAAATAACATGAAGAATAATCTGCAGAAGCTAGACGCCCGCAATTGCTCGGCTTTTAACACGTCGACGCGTTGAGAGATCGAGAAAAATCCTCGAACCTCGAGCAGCAGAATCGTTAAATCGACAATAGCACTAATTGACGAAGTAAACTCCAAAGAGCCAATCACCATCGGTCGGAACTTCGTTTCGGAGAATAACAGATCGGCAAACGCAACGCGTTAGAATTCAATTCGTTCGTTCGACACTTTGAATCGACAGCCGAGACCGTAGCCACCTTGATTACCACGCGACTGATACTCCACGCTACAAAAGAAACGGATCAGTATGCAAGGGGCGTCCACCTTGTAACAAGCTCTCGACGTCTCGAAAAAGAGAGCCGCAGACACATAGCCGGGCGCGCGTTTATTTTTCCAGACGAGCCACGGCTCCACACTCCCGTCTCCTTGGACAAAAAGATCGGTCTAACAGGTGTACATCCTTGTGTCCCGGAGCGAGCTTGTGCCCTTTGGCAAAGGTGGTTAGCTCACGATGCATCCTCAAAAGCTTCGAGCCTTCTTTCAGCTCACGCTTTCCCTTCTTCTCCTGCCACTTTCAACTAAGCTTGATTGCGACTATGCTCTTCTCTCTTGGTTTCCTTTTTTCTTTCTTTCTTTCTTTCTTCCTTTCTTTTTTTTTCTTTTTTGGGAACTTTGTGCTGGCTAACTTGATCGTTTAACTTGAAGGAAGGAGCAAGGAGAAAGTTGAAGGGAATAATGACAGAGGTGAACAGACAGACAGATAGGATTCTGCGGATGCGGCGTGGTCGTACCCGCGGGAGATCTCGAAACGAAGCCTGTCCGAAGTAATAATTTCAGCCTGACAAATTCCACTCGAAGGCGAGGAGATCGTAAGGGAAGCGAGATTGTGCGCGCGAGGAGTTTTGCCATTGGACGCGAGAAGGGCCCCGTTGACGAAAGTCAGTTTTGGAAAACGCGTCGTTTTTAGATAAAATATTTTTCACAAGATGAAAGGTTCTTGTAATATCTCTAAGATAATACGAAATGCATGTATATCATAATGTAAGATGTATACTGAAATATAAGATTATGTAATAAAATTGTTACAAGACTATCGAAAAATTAGATACTTCTTAGTTTTGCCAATCACCGAGTTTTTTACTATATTGACAAATGAAGAGACGAATTTCAATTAGAATTTAAACAGTTTTTAATACTAATTTATATCATTTATTCGATACCTGTGTAATATTTAATATGAAAAACGATAATTACAATTCTAGTGTCTGTGAACTTGTTTGACGATTCTCTGAAGATTCTTTTATTCTCGTATTTAATATTTGTAATTATAAAACTAAGAAAACAATAATTCTTTGGTTAAATTACGGATTAGTAAGAGCAACAGTATGGAAAAAAGTTCTTTAAAATAGGAATATAAAATTTTCTATGAATAGCAAGCGATTTAGGATCGAGAGAATTTTCGTGCTAGAATACTAGTGCGCAGCGGAGAGTGAAGAGGTATCTGGAGAATGCACGTGGAAATTTAGCATGCATGGTACACTGTGTGGACATTTGCTTGTACGTGGCAAGAATGTATGCTCTGTGTGATTCCTTTAAGAGTATCATTGAAAAAGCAACGGACTCCTGAGAAAATCATGGAAGAATATTCTTTACCGTTCAAATTAAATTCTTATTTAAATGAAAAAAGAAACAATATTTTTTTTTTTTTTATTTTATCGTGAAGCCTATTTATTCGACATTTAAACTAAGATATTTTTATGTAAAGAACAGAGAAAGGAGAAAATTGAGAGAAAATTATATAGTCAAATCGTGAAAGATCTTTGTGCATCATTAGACTGTGGGTTTTTCTGTTTTTATCGAAAATTTGAGATCAATCGTGCTTGAACTGACAATTTCACATACTGTAGAAAATACGAAATCATAGGAAAGAGGTCTGAAAGATGACTTTTCACAAAACTACAAGATAGTAATTAACAAAGGCGACAAAGATCAAACAGACTTGTCATTGTTAATCTCTCCAGATCAGATCAGCTTCAGCGCTCTCAATTCAAATTCAAATTCCTCAACTTTCGATCCATATATTGAAAGAAAAAAAAAAAAATCTGTTCTACTTTACCGTCTGTCGAACAGCGACTTCCCGCGAGACGAGCGTGCACGACGTCGCGGCCTTTTCTCATTCGATCCCTGGTTACAAACGATACGAAAAAGGCAGCGAGGAGACGTCGACTGCCCGGCTATTATTAGTTTTACCCAATTAGCGGAATGAGCGCACCACTCGGCCGTCACGTGATTAAGCTTGTACGGTTTCCTTTCGCTTTTCTGCCAGATTATCCGCCCGCGCAAAGGCACTCGAACGAAGAAAGAAATCGCATCTCAAGGTTCGCGCGTGTGCCTGTTTTCCACAGCGGCGGCCCGATCAACCGGCCCCGATTAGAAGCTTCGGCCGCTAATCTGCCCGATTAAAACGTTACGCGAAACGCTCGCGGAATGGGAACGTAGCGACCGGTAATTCCCTCGTCGTGAATTATTTTCCAGGGGGAAGATCCCTAATTGCAGGCGATTCGTCCCACCTTTCAGAGAAACTTTATTGTTTCGAAAGTTTCCCGCGGCGAGAGCCAAGTAACGCGTACCTCCCCCCCCCTCCCCCTTGCTCCTCCTTCCCTATTTCTGCGGAACAAAGAAAATTGAAGGGCGCAGTTAAATACTTTTCGTTTAAACTAAACGTTGTTCCTAACGATGAACGTCTTTCGTCGCTTCTCCAGTTGGCGATTTTTCTTCTCGCGTACGATCGTTGAGAGTTGCTATTTGTTCGACGATGAAATGTGAATTCGATACTATGGAATTGTCAATGTGACGGATATTACATTTTTCTTTTGATACTTCTTTGGTATTTTCGACGAAATTAAAACGAACAACATGACTGTACAGATCTGTTCGCATTAGTTGTTGTCATTCAAACTATATATGGACAGTGATGCAATCAAGTGATTTTTGCGATGAACTCCATGACGAAAAGGTCTTCCATAATTCTTTTATGATTTATTGAACAACCTTGCTCCTCTCAGTAGAGCATTTTTGTACAAAATGTAGCACATTTTATATAAAATATTTTTTTTCAATTCAAATGTAACATCAAATGACAGCAGCAGAGTGAAAATTTAAAGCAACTAATTTCTTCTCCATCTTTCGTACGAACTTGTATATATCTCCGAAATTAAAAAGAGGTCTGAAGTTGAAATAAAAAATATGAGAAAAAATTCTCATTAACACGTACGACTTTTTGATTAAACGTCTTAAATAAAAATTTACACTTACGTAACACGCACAACTATCATCGACAAATAAACCAGGGACGTTGGTGCGAATTAAAATTCTTGCGAGATTAATCATTAAACGTACTTGTAGGATTCCGACATTTATTTAACATTAATATTCTGCCGCGTACTTCTGCAATTTCAAACTTTCGCGTCCGCTTGCAAAAATCGATAATTTTGTTCAACCCTCGGTTTGTAATTTCGGTCGCGCGCTCGTGGAAGAACTTGCCCCTCTAATTAACAAACTTGCCCCTCTCATAGCCTCGTTCTTGCCCCCGATCTCAATTGAAATATACGATTCTTGCCCGCTGCCGATTTGCAAATTGAATTTCCATTCGGTGCAAATGAACGTGTAGCGCGCGAGCACGATCGAAAAGTCGTGGCGTTCGTTCGAATCTGCGGAACGAGATTAAAGATCACGCGACTCGATTCTTTTTAACGCGAAAAACAAACGGAACGAGGGAATTTTTACACGGTACAAACGGAACGGTGATATTTCAATTTGGCTCGCGCGTTCGTGATACGACGAGAGCGTAGGATTTCTCTTTATTTGCCACCATGTAGCGGCAACGCGATATTTTTGCGCTTTATACCGAAAAAACCGAGGTGTTTTTTTTTCTTCTTTTTTCTAAATCGAATGTCTCTCGCGCGTGGAGAAATCTTTATTAAGTGGTGTGGTACACGTGCGCGTCAATTTGTAAACCTGTATTCACATTTTTTTTTTTTTTTTTTTTTTTTTTTTTTTGTATCCGATTGCTCGATTATGATTTTTCATTTGTCCCGATAAAAATTAGTGTTTTCTATTTTCCAAAATTGGTATTTTTTGTTATATACATATTATATTATTGTGACGAGACACAATTCACGATTATGTTCGACAAGATTATCGTTGGTTCGTGTGTGCATACATTTATAGTATTTAAATTATTTGTTGCATTAATGAGCCTCAGTATTCAGTGGAATCTTCTTTGACATGTTTATTTTATGCTTAAGATAATTATTCACGCTGTATACTAATGTGCAGTAAGCATCTTACAATCTCTATATATATTATCTATATATAAATTTTGCTGACATAAATTTTTTTGTGAAAGTTTTTCGTGATAAGTGTTAAAATATTTTTATAAACTGCCTGTTTAAAATTTCTCTTCATGCCTGCACGTATATTTATAACAACCAATATACATTTGCATACTGATTTCAAATTGTAAATGTGTCTCATTACAGTATCAATGAAATTTCAAAATATTTTACACAATACCCATAGAAGTTCTTTTCTTGCCAAGAGCTCGAACACAATACTCAGGTACACTTCAAAAATCTATGTTAGAAAATTCATTTATCTCAAAGCTATTTATCTTACTTCTGTGCAAAACACAGATATCTGAGTTATAGGAAAAACTTCAGAGACAGCTGGATAATTAGAAAAACTCTTTCTTCGTTTTATCACTGTGACGAATCGTAAATTATCTCGCGATTCCCTCAAAGTGTTTCGCATTTCGCTCCTCTGGAGATAAAACGCAGGACGATTCTTTCTGCAGACAAAAGATAATAGATCAAACAGGGAGTATAATTTCGTTTGGACCGCGCGGCAACCGTTCGATTATATTATATCTCCCAATACACCCAACGCTCTTTCTTTCTTTTTCTTTTTGGAATTTCTTCTTTGACGTTGTTTTGCTCCTTCGAGAGAAATCCTCCCCGGTGTAAATTCGATTTTCCTCTTAATTTCTCTCTCTCTCTCTCTATATATATATATATATTATTCGACACGTTTCTTCGGGACTCGATTGTCGATTCAAACGAGCCGTTCGAGGGCACTTTAAGCGAGCGTCGACTTTAAAAGCCAGCGAATTAAGTTCCCCGGCTCGGCGAGAAATACGGTTTCTTTTGTGACAGCTATTCCTCCGACTGCGTCTCGTTTCCCTCGCGCCTCGGTGTGTCTTATGAAATCGGTTACGTCTGGCGAACCGCGAAAAATCTATTTACCAAACCGACCTATACCCGAGTATATTCTATAGAGGAGCAACGTGTTTTTGGCGTTAGCCCGTTGAAATATGGAATGGAAAAGGAGTGGGCGCGTTCGCGTGCACGGTGATTCGAGTATACTTGTGGAAATCTTTGAACGTATCGCCTATTGTACGAAACGATATTGCAATCTCGTTGGCGCTGTTACGAGCGGACTGCGGATTTGCGAGAAATTTAACACCAATTTTGTTGCAGTTTTTAAAATTTCTACTTGGTACCACTTCTTTCACGACTTTTGCATAAAAATACAAAATGTCATGTGTCGAAGCAAATCCGAGGGTACCATAATTTATTGCACGTTTCAATTTCAAATTGACTCGAAATATTTTAAAATTAACAAAAGTTGACGATTAACCGAGTTCTCTTCGAAATACGTAAACGAAATAAAAAGTTGAAAGTATTTAATATTATTGCGTGAATAAAACTTAATATTTAATGAACTGTGCTTAACAATGATATATTTGAGGTGGTTATCGTTATATTTTATATTTTCCAAATTTATTTTGAAATTTGATCAATATGGAAATTACTTTCTGTGATAAATGTTTAGATATTTTAACCATGTATACATGCACCGCAGTAATTGCGTAGA
>KQ435824.1:4871-24589 GCA_001276565.1 Melipona quadrifasciata | reverse complement strand
CAGTGGGAAATGAAAGTGGAAAAATCACCGATAAAGCGATTCCGCCAACGTGCGTTGTCGAGTGCCATAGCGGAAGTAAATTTTGATCACGAGAATGCTAGATGTCAAGGTTGTCGAAGTCGCAAATTCAAATGGAAATTCTCCGACTGGAATTCGATATCGAAGGACGAACTCCAATGCACGTTAGATTTGATTCCATTGGGACACTTACAACGTACAGCGTCCGAAACAGAAGAGTGGTTTTTACAATTTTTTACACTTTGATAAATGCCTGTTGAATTCTGCAAATGCGAGTCATTTATTGAACGTTTAAATTTTCAAATCAATTTTTTTCTCGCGTCTCGAGTTAATTTTATTCGTCGATACTTTAACCTCGTTGCAACGGTTGTCACAATAATTTAATAATTTTAATAATCACAGTTTTGTGCTTGATCACTGAAAATTTCGGAGGATCATATATTTTCAACCATATATTTCTTTCAAACTGTCATGAAATGTTACGTGACGAAAGCAAGATAGAAACGAACTTAAGAAAAGTATTATTTCCCAAATTCTATTCAAATATAGAGTTTCACCGAAGCTCCGACGTTTATTTTTTAATGCAGAATAAATGTTCAACTAGAATTTTTCTGAGAAAAATAAATTTCTACAAAAAGTTTTCGGTGAATGCACTGTAACTTGTGCAATTTTCTTGAGACAGAATGGATAATAATCAGTAATGATTAAAAATTATTACAGCCACTTCGTGAATAATTTGAAAATTTTAATAATTTCACGTTCGATCTCTGAGCGTCGCGCAGAATTTCGTTTGTCAACGATTTTCACTCTTGACATTCCTTGTACTTGTAACTCGGGGCATGTTTGCCAGGAAACGGAAGAGTATGTTGGAGGGAAACGTTTTATTTTCTTCAGTTGCGCGAGATGTTCTTTTATCGTCACGCAGATCGCAAATGGCCAAGCACAGTATCGCTTTCCTTCCGATTCTGTTTTCTTTGCTCTCGTCAGAGAACTTGACGTACACAGATATCACAAAGAGATCCCATTTTCGTTTCCATTTTCCTCGCCGAGGATTCTCGCCGAAAATCAACGTTGATTCTTTTCAGAATTTATTCCTAGCGCGAGGCTTTCAGAGAAATTTGTTTAACCGCTAATTGAAATTATTAGAAGCTACAACAATTTAGAAGCCGTAACAGTTTTACTTAATGTTGGAATTTTCATATAATAAATGCAGAAAGTTTTATTATAACTTTTTACATACACTATCGCGCATAAATTAAATTAAATTAAATTTTATTAAAGTTGATGAAATAGCTACTATCAATTGGTACAAATTAAGTAATTTATAATTGAAGTCGACTGAAGATTCATTTTGCAGTGAACATTAATTAAATGACTTTAGGTATACCATAAGTTCGTTCAGTATCGAGATATTAAAAAAATTAGCGAAAGTTCTAGTAAATGTCGACTGTTTAACAAAAATAAAGAACTTTCTTTTGAACCTCTTCAAATCGCCGATTGGACAATAAAAATAGGAGTACCATGACGGATTTTTCAATATATCGAGAATTACGAAATAGAATTACAAATATTATATATTACAGTTATAGTGTTCGTCAATTCTAATTATAGAGAAAAAATAAAAAGCAACTTTCAACAGAATTGTACCGTTCAATTATTTATTATATCAATTCAACAACGAGTTTATTGTAACAAGTGTCGAACTTTCTATACTTGCTCTGTATCCCGTTGAAATCGTCGATTAAACAATAGAATAGGGGTGCTATGACGGATTTTTGATTGGTCGGTATATCGGAACACGACGATGGTGATAGAATTTCGGCACGATAGGGCCGCAGATGCTGGCCAGACCGAAGTTCAAATGGCGAAAAGAACAGCGACTTTGCTAGGAACGTCGCTCTGAAATACGATCGCCGGATACGCTCAGTTTAATTTCTGCTACAAACTCTGCTTTGAGGTTAGCTGCCAGCTCCATTATTTGCAGATTTCGCGGTGGTGCGGCTGCTGGCTTCCGGTGGTGAAACACACCTTCCCCCGAAACAGCCGTAGAACGAAACGAAGAAAAGAGGGTAATTGCTCGACTGTTTCAACGTTGACCCATTGTCTTTTGATACAACGCCGAGTCACGCGCCCGCGGCGTGAATTATTATGCGAACAATACGAAAGGGAAAGCAAATTACAGTTGCGTGAGATTTGGACGCGAAGTTTGAAATTTCAATCCTTTGAACGTAAATTGCAGGGTATTACAGGATTGGAATAGGTCGGCACAGTTCCCAGTTTTTAATTTCTGCCAATTTTTTTGGTCGAATCAATCGCTTGAAAAAATTGACGCTTCGAAACTTTGAGAAAATTTAGTTAGAAAATGTTTATTTGAGGATATTTATTTACTCCAAATTGGTGCATTTGTACACAATGTCTTGATGTCATTATTAAGAAATATTTTTATTAATTAATATGTGTTACTTTAGTCATAATTATATAATATATAATTAAGTATAAATGACAATTTAATTAACAGAGTCTATGAAGAATTAATCACTTTTTAAGTTTCAGTAAAAATCAATTGAGATATGTGAGATGAGTTCACTTGATGTATCAAGAATATATACACTGTATCAACTTACTCTGTAGAAAACTGTTATATAAGTTTGGAGCAAAATGAAACTCTTTGCTGTTTTGATAAGACTAGATTCTACCATAATATATATCTTGTTTTGATTGAATTACTATGCATCTACATAATGTCCAGATAATTTGTATCAACTTGCCTCAATCTTATACATACATAATTACATAACGATTCAATACTTTACATGATGAAACAAGTTGCAACAACTAATCTTTATCTTGAAAAGAAAATCGTAAGGCCAGACTACTAGTGTAGATAGAATAGATAATCTGAGATGCTTAAAATATAATTAATTTACTCAATATTTCAATATATCAAAAGATACATATTTAAGGACGAACTCGTTTCTAATTTGTTACAAGCTTCTCATTCAACATGATCGTTTCAAGTACTCGAAAAATTGAAAAAAGAAGATGTTCTTCCTACAACTAATAATTCGAAATCAATCGTTAATGTTTCAGATACTTGTGAGAGAAGAAAGAGAGAGAGAGAGAGAGAAGATAAAAACTGTACTGAAAGGCCCAGAAGTTGCAACTGACGACTTTTTTTGCCATAAAATTTTATTGATACGCAAACATTTGAATCGATACGAAACAAATTACAGGCGCGATCGCCACTGCTACTCAAAGTCTACTCCACGCCCCCTCGCGAATCACGTGACCCAAATCAACCAATCGCTAATTTTCGTTGCATCGGCGTTGCATCAGCGAAGAGGTCCGATTTTCTGAGTTACCCCGGCTAAAATCACCTTCAGTGATAAAATGTTGATAAAAAGTAAAGAGAGAGGATGCTCCTTTTGCAAATAACGATTCGACAGAAATGATCAGCGTTCATGAGTCGCTGGATGTTCGCTAGACCCTAGAGACGCGCGTAAGCCACGTAAAATGGCTCACGGTCGAGTTTTCCGTTATAAGGAGAATCCGCGGGTGCATGTTCACGGGCGAGAAAGCTCCGTGCGGAAGATCGAAGATCGAGAAGCAACCGTGGAGGGTCTCTATTCGTGCAAGGTATCTCGAGGACAGAGACGACCTCAAGAGGCGCTCTCGAACACGTGACAAGACGTGACGTTGTACCAAGTTCCCGCTTTCTTTTGCTCGTTCCGTCCACGGCGCGCCTTCAGAGACCTTTCAATCCTCCCCATTTGTCCGCGTGACTTTCGAAATCCTTTTGAATCGTCGGAACGTCATTCCACGGTTTATAGTTTGAGACTTTGGCGTGTCGGAGGAGGGAGGAGTTCGTCTTTCGCGAAATACGTGCAAAAATGGCCCCGCCTAAGCTCGTCTTCCTTGAAAAGTCTCAAGACAAGAAGCAATACTCTGCACGAACGAAATATTTTACGAAATTTTATAAAACATTCGTCAACATTTGTAAAAGCACTCATGTACTATAGTATTTAAATTTAAAGTGCGATATAATTAGAAAGTATTGCAAAGAAGAAGTGTAACACAAACGGGGGGGCTCGTTATTAAAAAATTGTACGTGAATTTTAGATCAGCTGTAAAAATTATTCTTCATTCTCCAAAACGTCATATTATTTTTCGTAACTTTTTTGCAACATTAATAATAATTCATCAATCTTCGACAGACCTGGACCGACTGAATGAAATAAAGTAACGAGAAACTAAGGATACTCTACATTTTTAATATCTAGCATTTAATAATCATATTTTGAAATTGCAAACGCATCCTTTTTGGTGATACAGCCAACGCACAACAAAGTCTCTGTTGCGCAAAGTCCAATTTTGAAACAAATCGTGGTATCCAAAGACTTTTCACGCGAGCGAAGATTAGCAATTCCATCGAAGATCCCCCTCTATCGACGTCGGTGCAAGTAACGGACTTCATTTTCTTAAATCAATTGATCCGTAAGAATCCCGCCCCGCGATACTCGTCGCCCATAATAATCGTCCGTTTCACGCGGCTACTTAGAATTCGTCGCGCACGAGCACCCTCCACCCCCCGCGCGATTTTCTAATAACCAAGACGATCCGAATCGATCGGGCAAAATCCTCGACTGGTATTCCACGCGAGCGTGTATCGGCCCTTCTGCAGATAACCCGATTCAACCCGACACGTGTGCATATAACCGTAAAAACCGTGAAAACGCCCAACGGCCGAGCGCAGATAACGCTTTATGCGAAACAAACGGTTCCGCGAACGGAAAGGCGACGTTGCTCGCTTGTTCTCGAATGGCCTGCGAACGTTTTTCTGGCAAATCTTCGTATCTCGAAGAGGCCTCCGCCTTTGGCGACACTCGGCTGCAAGAGGTGTGTCGTTCAAACGCGACGATGGAAGAGACCTCGTAAAACGGGAGGGCTCGAACTTTGTGAATGGAAAGAGGAATCAACCCGAGGAATCATCGAATGGCGACGTGTTTGAACACGACAGTCTCGTTTCGGCAGAAAATTTTTCTCGCGAGAAGCTGTTAAAAGCTCGATGGTAACGTCTAGCGTTTCTTTCTAAGGAGATTAATTGTCGATTGAATTGTTAGATGAATGAAAAATCAACAGGGGAATATTCAAACAACGACAAAATTTTCTATTTTTTTTTTTATTGAAAGTAAAGGGGACGAAAGTTGTGTAGGATGCTGTGGAAGGATTTTGGGTAAGGAGTGGGAGTGATTGAGAAAGCGATAGTTTTTGCGTTTCGTCTCGAAGTCACTGCTCTAGACTCATCATCAGTGGGACTGATGGCAGCGACTCCTTACCCCAGACGCTTGTTATAACTAAACCTACTATAGCTGGGTCACCCATCCTAGCGGGGTTCCGCACACTCTGCTGCTTAACGTCGAAGATCGGTAAGGACATCGACGCTAGGCGCGCAGCCACTTGCGGCTTGTGCTCGAGTGTTCGAAACCCGTATTTGAGGAATCCTAGGCCGCTACAAAAGATTTATATTCTTAGTGACTTGGGATTTTCAGTAATTTGATAACTTTTAGTAATTTGGTATTTCTAGTAATGGTCGTGATATAACGTTCAGGATTTTTTTTTTTGGAAAAATGTCAATTCTAGTACAGGAGAGTACAGTGTTCGAATGGATCAAATTCGAAATGCGCGGCGAACAGGGAATGTCGAACACCGCAGTGAAAGGGTTAAGGGAGATGCGTCTGTATTGTCATGGAAAGCAGAGTGGTAAAAGCGTTATAAGCAAGAGTGATATATCTTTTTGAAGTTCCGTGAGAAAATCTACGGTATCGAAGAGTCATTGTTGGTATCGAGGGGGAACCGACAAATAAAAAGTCTCGATTTAGGTGAGTGGAAAATCAACTGTCAGAAAATATTCCAACGACAACTTCGAACGTCACATCGTTTCGTTTCGTGACAGATTTTTAGTAACCGCGAGAAGGTTTTAACCTCGATACTGTTTCCAACGGTGGTTGTCATCCGACATCCTGAATTTTTCTTTTTTTAAAGGAAGTATGCTTCTATTGTTACCAAGAATAGATTGGCAATAGCACTAATGTGGGATATGATTTGAATTTTTGTAAATTAAAGTTTCTGAAATTGTGTACTTTTGAAAATATTTTGCGAAACTCCACGAAAATTTGTACTGAAAATTACTTGAATTGTGTACTTTTGAAAATATTTTGCGAAACTCCACGAAAATTTGTAATGAAAATTACTTGATATTAAAAATATAATATATTACGTGAGAAACGGAGTACTTTCGAAGTTTTGTGAAAATCTACGACGCTGAATTGTCGACAAACCAACCGCCGAGGAATCCTCCGGCCATAATTTCGAACATAACGTCATTTCTGTTCGATAGATTTTTCACACGAACGAGAAGGTTTCAACCTCGACAGCTCGGATTTAACATTAAGGGGAATGTGCCTCTATCGTTATCGGAAAGTCGCTCGAGTGATACTGAAGAGACTGGAATCTCGTAAGAGTCATTGTCGACACACCGAGGGAAAAGTCACGGCCATAAGGAAATGGCCGAAATCGAACGAGCGTTTGCTGGCTTGTGGCCATGGACCAACTAGTATCTCGCAGAGATAATCGTATGTCAGACTTTTTGGCTGACAGAAGAGATTTGGAATCGCTTTGTCAACGATTTTTAACTTCAGTGAAACTGGACCAAGCAGCTTGTCATAAATGTGCACCTATATTTCACGTCCAATCGGCCGTAGATCTCACATTTCTGACAACTTGAAGTTCAATTTTTTTCAGAACGTAAGGAAAAAGGTACAAATATTTTGCTGTACTACATTTCATGTTCTCAAAAAAACTAACATTGTAATATCATACTATTATTGCATTATATTACAATTATTATTATAACACGTGATATTTTACATTTTAAAATTCAGTAAAGATTCTTGTAATTACGGTATGAAATATTTTGCTACGCTTATCTTTTATACTTCAAAATTCAATTTCTAAAGAAGGAAGGGAAAGACGCAAAGATATTAATTAATGTATAATATCATTCTACAGTACGCGTCTCATTTTTCATATTTCACGTCTCATTTGTCAAAGCTCGATTTTTAAAGGAACAAGGAAAAGATACACATGGCGCTGTAATTAATGTGTGATACTGTGGCCGTCGCGTTTTACACTATTTCAGTATTTTCTTAAAAAAACAGCGAGAAAAAGAAAATGACACGAGGTACTAATTAACGCGAGCTATTCCGCCGCGTAAAATCTCAAAATTCGACTCTCTCAAAGTAACAAAAGGAGAATATACTACCACAAGTAATGTCAATTAACAGCACGTTGCTGCGCCACATCTCAAACTTCGTACCTCGCTCGTCACATTTGAAAATCGAATTCCCAAAGCGGACGGACGACGTATCGATCAGTGAGCAAGCGTTGTTCTGTTAGAAGAAGAAAAGAAAACCGGAGCCGAAAGAAACTAGAGTGGAATCAAGCCGGAAGTGGACACGGGCACACGTTCAGTACATCGATCTGACGCTGGATCCATCCGTTTACTGCACGGTACGGTAGACGATCCGGCGGAAAGAAAAAGAGTAAATCCATTGATCTGATTTTCCGCCGGAGACTAAGTTTACGCGGGACACGTAGCGCGATGAAAACGGCGCAGCTGACGGATTACTCGGTAAATACTGAATTTCGAAAGGTCTACTCGCGTGCCGACACGAGTGTCTCTCGGTTTTTATCTGTTTTTACTGCAACTTTCTACTTTCTTGCTACATCCACATTTCCCGACAGCGAGAAAACCACGAATAACATTTCCAGCAAAGAGTATATGATATAATATAATAAGAGTGTGTATAAATAGCAAGTAAATATATACGATATATATAATATAAATATATAAGAGTATATATAATAGATATAATATTGAGTAACGAATGTGAATCTTGTGACATTGTAAAGCAAAATTTGATGGACAGACAAAGATGTGACGTGACTAATAAATGCGCGAAATTGAATAGTACGTCATTCGAATCCAATTCACTGCTGTGTTTTACCAGATTTTTTCGTTCCATTTTACTGGAACACTCACATGGTCTTTTTTAACCTTCTCTCGCGGCTCTTGAATTTTTATATTCTTACAACTGCGATTTACTTACGTGTAAGAACAAATTGTTAATAACATTAAGCGCTAAAATAATATTATTAACGACATCAAATGATTAATGTTATCGGTAATATTAACTATGTGCAAGAGTAATATGCCGTATTAATTAACTATCATTGGGAATGAATTAATATTTGAATACGTGATAATTGAAACGAGAAATCACGTGTACCAATAATAAAACTTTCATATTTAAAATTAATAAGGAAAATTGGATCGGAAATGGCCAAACGAACGTAGATTGGCGATATTGTTAGAAAACGTCGATGATTTATGTCGAATTGTTGTTACTAAATTTTCTAAAAATTCCACGTTTTGATACGCGAAATTCGGTGGAGTGTGTGGAAACGAAAAATGTGAGAATTTTTACCCGGAGGAAAAATCCCGTACCAGGATTAATTACGTGAATTCCTGAAAAATACGAATTTTTAAACTGATAATCCCAGAAATTGTATTTTCTGACCGTGTGACCGTAATTATTATAGCAACATGCCCTTGAGCAGTCTTTACTTTGATAAAAGCAAA
This sequence comes from Melipona quadrifasciata, assembly GCA_001276565.1. NCBI lineage: Eukaryota > Metazoa > Arthropoda > Insecta > Hymenoptera > Apidae > Melipona > Melipona quadrifasciata. Next base: position 15,870 of record KQ435824.1, on the reverse strand, counting down.
TTTTACACTCCATTTTACGTCACGTATCAAACCACAATGAATCCACTATCGTGTTTCATGGTTGAACGCGCGGATAGAGTCTAATTCCGTATAAATCTTTTTTCGTTAGAATCAGAAAAATTATTAACACGATAAAAAGATTATTTGACGTATCAGTAGATATTATATATCGTAGAAAACACTGTGCTTTAGACACTTTATAAATTTTTTTATCATTATTTACCCATACCAAGTACAATTTCACACTTTAAAGTTTCGCGCAAACAGCCTGTGATTCAAATTTAAATTGGAATAATATTTAATAACAACATTATTTTAATTTACATTACCATCACGACAATTTAAATTAAAACAGCCAGTTAAATCTTCCATAAGCCTAGTCGCAAACTTATTTGCTGTTTTCGATTCACTGTTTGTCGCGAATTAGATTGGTCAAAAGTGTTAAAAAATACTCCAGCTTCGTGAAATTTATCGCGCAAGATTAATTATCGACGACAAAGTAAATCTGACAGCCAGTAGGAATGAGATAACGTTAGTAACGATGCCACGACGAAAGCTATTACCTTTGGCGAACTTATACGACATGGTCGTGACAAGTTTTCCTCACGGCATCAGCTTATGCTTGGAGACAATTTTCACGAGCTGGAGCCTTTAACAATCTCTTCTTATCCATTCCTCCAGGGTTTCGAATTTTGTTGCGCTCAAGTAGCGAGACGCGAAGCAACGCCGACGAGCAAGTGAAAGAATCGACGCGACGGTCAATATTAAAATTTCAGAAACTCGTAAATTCACATTGCCAATTAATAGAGCGTGCAGTGTATTTCAAAGGGAAACGGCGCAAACATAGTAAATTACTCGATTCCAAATGTTTTAAATTATTCGAAATTACTTCATCTCAGAGAAAAAATATTCCATTATACATTCTGATTATCCTATTTACACGTATACTTTAAAGAAAAAAACATGGATTAGTTCCGTTTCAAAAATTCGAAAACCATCTTAAACTGCTCCACGTATTCCAAAGAAGAATAACAAATAGCAAATTTATGTTATCCACCAACTAACAACTTGCAATTTAACATCTCGCAAGCGCGTAAAAAGCAGTGTAAAAAGAAAGAAAAAAAGGAGAAAAATCGATGAATCGCTCACCCTTCTTCGACGCGTGGAAGGAGTCATCTTTTGGCACGTATTGTATATCGTATTCCAGCGTCGTTTTCGGCAGGATAAGCCTCTCCTTGTTGATCTTGTACACGGCATACTTGAAGGCCAACTCCGTACTGCTATCCTTTTGGTCATGAGTGAATATAGCACCTGGAAAGCAATCGAACGGGTCAGAGACGCGATCCGAGTGCTTCGTTAAATATCGGTTTCGCGACGGTGGCGGAATTCACGATTAAAATCCACATTTTTCGCGCCGACACGCTCGGAAACTGCTGACCCCGCTATTCTTTCTCCGATATGAAGGACAAGTGCTCCTCCGCACGTTCTATCGGTAAACCAATATTTCGCATTTCTTATTAAATTCCACGAAACGATCCCGATTGCTCGGATCCCAATATCTTTTCTTTTTTTTTTTTCTTTTCCGTATTCTCTCGACACGTACTCGAGACCGTGCGACAACATGGTAGTTGAACGATTCGATTTGTTACAGGGTCTGACTTTTTATAACGTGAAAAAGTGGCGAAGGCGTTTCTCGATGGTTCGACACGAGCGATTTGCATACCTACGAGAGTCCATCGTGTAGCTAATGGCGGATACTTTGAGTTCTCTCGCGAGTCAAGGGGCAAAGCAAACTCGTTTACCAATTTGCTGATGGACGCTTTGAAACCGCGTCTAGGACTATGTCAAGGACTACCGGCGACACTGGTGTCGTATTCCACGTATTTTTCAATTTTTTAACCCTTGCTTCAAATCTCTGGTCCTTTCTCTCTGCGTATGGCAGGTCTCGAAAAAAGAACAAGAAAAAAAGACGTGGGAAATAAGTTAGAAAATAAGTGATATCCTTTTTAAATGCTCGATACGTTCAATAAAAGAGCATCGACCCGACTATGTCGAAAAATCATTTACATTTAATTTCCATTTTTAGGGGGTCTTTCTAAACAGGAGATTTTAATCCCGAAGACGTTTCAATTTTTACAATTTAAAACAACATCTGCGGCACGAATGAAAATAATAAAACGAAACAGTTGATGTAAATCTACATCGCCGTGCAGTGGTAATAATAATTATTATTAATAATTTCTTTTTTAACAATACCACTATGTATTATAGAAATTAATAGAAACAATTTTGAAGAAAACTATTCACGCCTTAAACCGAGATCAACAACAACTGAATTGTTGTACGACTTTTTCTTTACAAAGTTACGGCACTTAAAAAATATCTACAATTTTTCGTCATTAACGCTTACAGAAGCGCATTTAGGTGCCTCGTGTCTGACGAAGTCTCGAATAAAATCTTTTTCCGCGAGAGGACGTGTCCCGCGCAATTCCCGCCGCGAAGTTCAAGTTTCCGTTCCTGCGCGAAAGCCGGTTCGCCCGTTCGCAAATCCGATCAAACGGCGAACAAAAGAACGCCAGGCTTAAAGCGGCCGACGCCAGGCACGAAATGAAAACCGAGTTTTCGAGCGGCACACGGTCGGTGACGAGGCGTCTCGGTGAATTTTATTTCTCTATTGTCAACAGTGTCGCTGTTGGAGAAATCGAACGACCACAATCAGCCGAACGCTGTTCCTTAGACAGTGGGGAATCCAATTGCGATTTTCAATTTCCTCCTTGCTGGGAGATAACGCGAGAGGTGCCTGCTCTGGAGAGAAAACTCGATCAGTACGTTTCTCAAAATAAACAAAAAAAGAAGAAGAAGAAGAGGAAGAAGAAGAAGAGAAGGAAGAAAGGGGAAAAGGAACGCTATCCTCCATGTATCTTCATTTCACGAAAAATTTCCACTGGATCCACACCCATTTTACGTTCGCCTCGAAACTCCCCTCCCTTTTGTGTTATTTATGAGGTCTCAGGTCTCGCTGTTATCCGTCTCTGTTTCGTTCGTTCGCATAATTAATTCTCGCACGGTGCACGGGAGCTTTCGATCCTAAGGTCGCACCGATTAATCTAATTCTACGATTCGGCGAGCGAGGAGACCCACGATCGATCGCAGGTGTCTCTGTCAAAGTTTAAAATGTCTAGAAGAGAAGGATTTTAAATATTTTAAATGTTTCTTGATTCATCCGCGGGGAATACGTTTATAACTTTACAGATTTACGAAATCTTTTCGAAAAAACCATACACGTGTACAGAGAAGCGAATGAAGTTGTAATATCGTGTAATTGTGACAGCAGTAAGGATAAATTTTCTATAATTGACAATTTGTTCCAATTTATTTCTTAATGCGTAAACTGACAACATAATGTGTTACATTTAACGCAACTGTAAATAATTATAATGAAAATATAATTTATTGTTGCAATTTGCTAATTTGCATCGTACATTAATAACATTAAACGGCGTTTACAATAAACATAATACATTGCATCGTTAATTAATGACGATGTTTCCAATATTTGTTCACAGACAAAACAAACAGAAATAAATAAATTTCAATAGATGATATATTAAATAACTCGCGCTAACAAATTATCAGCTGCAAAATGTTCAAAATTCGCAGATGGAGCCAGGCGAAGGTTAACGATATTTTCAAATGGAAACTTACAAAATTTCAAGCTAAATAAATCGCCGATACAACGCGCAACGATCGTCCTTCGTCGTTAAAAAAATTTTCGCCTCGCGCAATAAGGGAGTTAGCAATCTCGAAGCTGCACGATCCTTTCGGCAATCCGTTGCTATCTGCAATCCGGACGCCTGCGGCTGCGAGATAGAGCGAGGTAATCGGAATCCTTTCATCGGTTCACCTCTATCAACGAGAAGCTCATTCGCCGCTTCTGCTGCTAATTGAGCCAACTACCAGGCCGCGTATCGCAAATAACCCGTAGGTTCTAGGTCAGGAACGTTTCACAGGATCGTTCTTTCTAACTGCAGCCATGCCCTCCAGCCAGAGCACACCACTGGAGGGTGGTTAGGCTCCGCGCGAACCAAACACGAATGGTCAAACAGAGAGGCTCTCGAACGTCCTTCGCAGGGACAGGCTTACCTCCGAAGAGAGTACGGAAGATCCTATTTTTGGATCCTATTTTTTCTCTTTTTTATGTCAGCTGTTTCGCTGCAGCTTAGATCTACGCGAGAGAGGGGTGACCTCTGTCAGAAGAATCGAGGCCATCTTTGAGAGGCGAGGAGGATGTTACTCGTTCTCAGAGACTTCACGCGGCACGATTCTTTCAGAAACCTCTTCGGGGAGGCTGGAAAGTTTCGTTCGCCTATGGATGGACATCGAATGGGGAATATCTTGGAGCTACGCTCGAGGGTTGGCGATACTAGAAGCTTCATTGACCATCTTCAACCGAAAGATTCTCTTAAATATTAGAACTTTGATCTTCTTCTTTTCCACGAGCGTTATCTGCCGCTTTGAAACGCGAAGATTGGCCTCGACATCTTTTCTCTTATGGCACGGGACAAACGATGGGGAGAGTTCTCGTAGAAAATGTTGAAAAATTTTCTAGAAAAGCGTAGCATACAAAGCAAAGGAAATTTCCTTTTACAAGCAGTTGTTAGAGGTTTCTGTATACGTGTGGAAAGCGAGTCGGGATCTCAATTCACTATTAATGTGTATTTTTACATTACGAATACTCGTGTACCCTCTATGTTGTATTTGATCGTGTATATTTAAATATATCTCTTTTTCAATCAAAGCCACATAACTTCATCATAAATGAATGGACACAAAAGTGAGAATCTATCATTTACTAATTCATTTACTCAATGAAGAATTGGCTCGAGGAAAGTTTTTAGATGAGACTCGTCATTTCACCGAGGATGGAAAGATATCACATTGACAAAATTATCAACTTTATCGAGCAAATACTAAATAATCTGATAATCATTATGCATTGAAAAATCCAAAATCTTGTAAAAAAAAGAAACAAGAAATAAAACTGCACGACTTGTACCTCAGAAACGAAGACGACTTTTTTGCCGTAAAATTTTATTGATATGCAAACATTTGACAGACGCGATCGCTCAGTACCAGACAACGCCACTCCCACTCGAGGTCTAGCCCACGCCCCCTCGCGAATCACGTGACCCAGACCAACCAATCGCTAATTTTCGTTGCATCAGCGTTGCACCTGAAGAGGTAAAAACACTTTCAGTGATAAAATGAAAAAACTACGTGTTACGTCTGAATTAATTAACTTGCGACAGACGAGCAGCGTATTTCGTTATTTCGAATTTCAAAGGGACCGCGAGAGTCTTTAGGAACAACGTGTATATATACAAGCATACAACGCGATGGCGGTAATCCCGAATGAAAGTGCGCGAAACAAAGATCCTCCAAATCTACTGACTAGCCAAAAGGAGAACCACCAACATCAGCTTTATAGCGAGCCACCCTCTAACTGTTCGTTTTTCCCTTCCAAACCTTTAACTCCTCCGGCGGCGTTTTTCGCGCGTAGTTTTGTTTCGCTCGTCGTTCAGCCGGCTAATCCATTTATCGGCGAATAACTCGCTTCTTTTTCGTCGACTCGACGTTTGTTCGTTGGCCGTTCGGTGTAGCCCGGTTTCTGTACCGCGGCGGTAAGTCTACAAACGGCGATAAGTGCTCGGTGGAGGAAACGCGGACCAGTTTCTTTTAGCGGTTTCCATCCGGGCCCTCGAGAGAGAACCGTTCCCCTAACGGTCGTCATTTTATCATTCGTCGCTTAAATGTGGAGCAAAGAGCTTTCCGCGGGATGAAGCGTGCGGATTGTTTCCTACGGGAGACAATTTATTGCACGCTCGCGAGTGAAACGTCTTCGGTTGCTCCCTATTGTTTGTTGGGGAAGGTTGGTCCCTCGACGTTGTGACTCGACTTGATTTTCTTGTAGGTATCTATTTAACTGATTGCTCGATCGGCGTGCGCAGTCGCTTACGGAAATGTTCGAACGTAGCTTGGAGAAATCTGTTCTGTAAACGTTCAATCGCCGGATATATACGGTAGGTAAATCATATTATTAAAGATACATTTAACGAGCTTTCTCTACTCTATTTACTCTATAAGGAATTATTGCAACAAAAGAATCTTTCTTAATCTATTGTAATTCGGAGAATAGACCAGCTAACAGGTATAACTGTTGATCTCTTAAAAATTTAAGTTTCCAATGATAAATTATTTCAATGAACGTTCCAGCTATCGCGAATCGATTTTTAAACTCGATCGGACACGTTAATAGCGTAATAATTTGAGGATAGATGGTTTTTTAATTCTGGACTTTTTAATAATTTTTAAAAATTAGGAGAATAACTTGTACAAAAATCTGTCGCTGAAAATACAATATATATTCAAATACTCGAAATTTTAGCAATCCGATATAAATTACTGTAGTTTTCTATAATTCGACGATATTATTTGAGAGTTAAAAATCGATCGGTGTTGAATGTATTCAATATTCAAAATATAACAATGAGTCTATTTCTCCGTAAGTCAATCTTCACTCGTTTTTCCATATCTTTAGAAAGAATCGAAAATTATGGTCCAAAGTAAAATATTATACTTGAAAGAGAAAAATACTTGACGTTCTCTAACTTGGGGAGAAAACTTGGAAGAGCATGTTTGATTTATCGCCAAAGTTCCACGGAGGAATAAAACAATATCAGTTCCAAAGTACGAAATAATCGTAACAACTTCAACTGTCTCTGTATTCTTTTTTTTCTTTTTGGCAATTTTTGTCGGAAGAATAAATAAATGAATCACTCGTTGCAGTGGATTTAGCTCTACATAGTCAGACATTTGACACTCGCGAATGCAATGACATATTTAAATCGAACAAATTAGAATATCGTACGTTAATGTAAATGAATCAAAATGACAAAAATGTTGCTATTGTTAAGAGATGAGATTACAATGAAAGTACACAAGATATTCTACGCAATTGGGACAAACTGCTAGAGGCAGAAAATAATAATTCCAAGTCAAAATTAAACGATGTTCGACGAAGCATGATCTGGAAATCTACAATTTACAATCGAGAACTATGTGAAACTAACTGAATCGTTTGTGTTCGAGCTGGACATTTTTCGCTATTCTAGACTTTCAAAAATTCTTAATTAAGCGCAGGTGTCAATTAAAGAAAAAAAAAAAATAAGTTACACATAAAGATAACAACACACGCATTACGTAACATAATTTACACGTAAAGATTCTCTTGTATAATAAATGTTTCAACATTTTCGTAATCCACTGTAAATACCAGGGAAGAAAGACTGTCACGTGTTGCGCAGTTTGCCGATACGTTACTTCACATTCATTTTCGGCGTAATCTTCGCGAATCCTGTGGGCTTACGATAAGATGGCCGGAATTTCCGCAAATTTATCTCTACTTCCGCGGAATTACAGCCGGCGAACGATGCCAGGTAAATCTGAAATATTGTGAGGAAGTCGGAGAACTTGATAGTACGAACGTTCACTCGGTTTACTCGCAAAGTGACGTAGATACACAGTTCTACCAACTTGCTTTCCTTTTCAGATTAACGACGCATTTCTACCGATTAAGTAAAACAGTATCAACATCAAGTAAGATAATATAAAAAAAATTTAATACGTAACATTATTTAATACAGAATAATTATTATTAACCTTCGCACCTTCAGTTCTACAATCTCATCTAAAATTGCAAAGAAAGAATACTGATTGTGTATCTAAAAAGCATACATATCTCTTAAGAAGAAATATAAATACATTTATACATTCTACGTACTGATGACATTTACGCGACTTGATAAACCTACGTGTTAAATATTTGATACATTCGATGCGAAAAGATGTTGTTGAAAATTGAAACTTGAAGCAACATTCGATGTTTGACATGAAGTTTCATTGAAACTGTGCGAAGAGAGTTTCTTCCAATTTGTTTCACAAATAAATCGAGCAGCTCGCTAATCTGCAATTCTCGATATTTGTCGAAATATAACGAAATTAGTCGAAAGAAGCCTCGTCCAACTTCTCACCACTCGAAACTATCTTGCAAAGTAAAAACAAAATTCACGACCGGACAGCACGGGGAGGGTTGAAGTCGCTTCGTTTGGCACCACGCGCCGGACCGTTTTTGGGAAACGAAGGTCCCGAAGCCTCGTCCGGGCAATCTCGGTGCCTCCGTCGAAACAAACGCGGCACAATGCGGGAAGTTAATCATATTTCTTGGGCAAACAGCGCTAATGAAGTTGAAATTCGCGGAGGGAAGCTACGGCAGCGCGCCGCGGCGTAAAATTTCGCAACTTTCCCAACCCCCTCCCCCTTCCCTCTCCGCCGCCGCCTAGCATTTTACTTCGCGGCAGTTTCAACGCGCGGGAAAGTAATTGCGTTCCCGGTGAACAACGATACCTCCGCATCTAACTTTGATTCGACCCGGAACGGGATAAGCGAGGGTGCAGTGGAAGGGAATTTCTCGCCTAAAGGTAATCGAATGAAAGAACTTGGCGGAGAGCGAGACGCGAGACGCGTCGGCTCGCGAGCCATTTTCACGCCGTCTTCGTTCATCCTCGTTCGTTTCGCGTTTCGTTCATTCCTTCTCGTTTCTCGCCCGTTCCTTTTACGATATTACGTTACGTGATAGCGAGAACAACAAGCTTGGAGTGGACAACGAGTGATTGAGAAATAAGAGCATGCTCGTGCCGAGGCACTGCGTACTGCATGGCGAACGAGAGCGAATGATTTTGAAGAACGTACGTGGGAACTATGTCCGGGGGACGACAGTTTGTGTAACTGGTGTTTCACGTGTAATAACCGTACTTGAAAATGATTTGACAAACGACCTTAAAGAAAAAGGCTTTCAGTACTTAAAAATCAGGTATCGATTCCGTATGTATCCAAAATATAGACTGTTGTACCATTAATTTTTTAACGAAGATTCTTTTTTATAGTGATGTATAATATGAAGTATAATGTGAAATGATATATATTACGAATGAAACAGTGTATTCTACCATGACACAGCTGAAAATGAAAATAAAATGTCAAATAAAAGCGTATTAGATTCCAAAGGCTTAAATTTATCATAGAAAGTATAACTTATTATAAATATATTGTTACTTTATATTATCATTCATCATTTAGATTTAACATTAGATATTTTCCCGATCCTTTTATTTACAATCGAAGATACTTCAAATTCTCGTTTAAAAATTTCATCAGTAGATTAAAACGTTGCAGGTCAGACATCTCTCGACGACTCGACACGTACGAAAACAAGGCACACTTTGAGAACTGTCATTTGCATCAATGTTCATTAAATTCTTCATTACTGTTATTTAACACTTTATGTTGCACTTATTATTCAACAAGTAGAAACTAGCTTGTAATATTCCCACAATCTTCTGCAGTATTCTTTCTTCGAGCGAATAATAAGCTCGCAAGAAAAGAAGAAATCTCGAAGCACTGGCCAGGCATAAATTTGAGAGATACTTCGCGAGTAACAAATGAACTAGAAAGGCTCTCGAAGCGAGAACAAAAGGGGAAGAACAATGGAAATTTTTCTGAAATTCAAATCGACTGACTCGTTTCGAAGGGAACGTACGGTCGTTGCAGATAACGAGTAGGAGACTCCGGTAGAGTTCGCGATCTTTGCTTTCAGAAGGAAGCGCGCTCCAGACACGGCGAGGAATTTTTTCGTCGATAGAACGACGCGCAGATCGATCGGGGAAACTTCTCGCGAGAGCTTACGCGAGACGCGCGCGGAACGCGAAAAGACTTTTACGCCAAGTTCCTTCTTACGCTTTGGTCTCTCCGATGCTCCAGACGAGACTGACAACTTCCACGTTAGCTTTCGGACGACGCCATTGCGGCTTTTGTCAAAATGCTGCTTCGCACAATCGTGGCAAATAAATAAAGGGTAGAGATAAGAGATGTTCTAATTAGGAATTATATTACGTCTGTTGGAAAGAGTTTGGTAATTGCTAAAAATCAATTCTGACAAACGTCTTCGAACGTTTCCAAACGTTCAATGTATAATTATTGAAACGGGAAATAAGAATTCTTTTAACTTTGATACAAAAATCTCAGTTTTGAGAAAAATATGTCCAAACATTTGAAAATGAAAAACTTTTCGCACGCAGCGAGGTTATTGCAGGACCGTCCATAATATTTAATGTTTGTTGGAAGGAATTTGGTAATTGCTAAAAATCAATTCTGACAAACGTCTTCAAACGTCTTCAAACGTTCAATGTATAATTATTGAAACGGGAAATAAGAATTCTTTTAACTTTGATACAAAAATCTCAGTTTTGAGAAAAATATGTCCAAACATTTGAAAATGAAAAACTTTTCGCACGCAGCGAGGTTATTGCAGAACATATTCTATAATATTTAATGTTAATATTTGATATTCCTTTTTTTATTGCATCATGAAAATGCAACAAAAAATGAATCTCACAATGAATTTGAAATGCAACTCTCTGAGAAAACAGCATTGTTTTCGACGTTATTCGGTATTATTCATATTAGCGTAATATTTACGACATAAATGTAACAAAGCGCGTAAATTTTGCAAGACAGTTAATGTTGCATGTACAACACATTACGTCTACGATGACCCTACTCGTATAACTTTTGTTGCTACTTAACTCTTTCGTTACGCCATTATGTTTCCAAAAACGCAAAAGAGAGTTTACTTCTATTAAACCAACATTGCGGATCGACCAACATAAAATCAACAAAGCTACATCGTCGTTCTTCATCACATTTTTCCCCCGCAATATCCAAATTGAATCGCGCGATATCTCTCTCAAAAGTAAAAAAACAGCACGTACGAGAAAATCTACTTTAAATCGCTCTTTACCTAAAAATCCATCGTCCGGTTCGAGCGGAACAAACTAAAGTATTTATCGATAAGTTTCTCAAGAACAACGCGCGTTTAAAAAAG
>KQ435823.1:302930-317538 GCA_001276565.1 Melipona quadrifasciata | reverse complement strand
TATGTATGATACAAGTTGGCAGTATCCTGAAAATGTCTAGGTGAGACCAACGAAAATCTTCCACGAAGCAAGGACCAATGCTCTAGGCTCATGGAAAAGAGGTCAAGTGACACGGCCGTGTACGCCGTCTTGCAACCCAGCGAGGACGAACACTGTCTCGAATCGGAAGACACGGCATTAAAAACGCCAGGCAGCGAGACTGAGGACACCGAGGATAACGGCGTACAAATGGAAGAAATCACCTCTTCGCCTAGCCGTCGTTTCACTTTCCTTAGGCGTTTCCGATCACCAAGATTTGGTGAAGCACACCATAAGAGAGTGCCTACGCCAATGAAAAGGAAATATCGCCGAAAGAAGAGCAAAAATGATATTATCAACGATGATATGAATGCCACGGAGGTCGAACCATCTAGTTTGAATCAAACTGGAGTGTCTGACCCATATTATCCTATTTATTTGCCGATCGACCAAGCCTTCAAAGCTAAATACGTGTTTCATCACAAAAAGGGCAAAACTTTTCAGGAGAGACTCTACGTATTCCTGGAACATCCCGGCGGATGGATCTGCTTCATTTATCATTTCACTGTGTGAGTACTTTTGATGCAGTTTTTATTAGAGACTTCTATTGCTCAAAATATGTAAAATTAATTGTAAGATGAACAAAGTATTGGCTTGTTGCATAATAATGTCAGTCTTTAACATAGTCTTATTTCAATTTACTTAAAATTGGAAAACACTTAGCAATTGCTTTTACATATTATTTTATTCAGAAAATTTGAGTTTATTTTGTTCCTTTCAAACTATTTGTTTAAATTGTATTAAAAATATGTTGATTTCTATCTTAATCTTGACAAGCTTAAGTCATTTGTACATGATACATGAATTTTTTAATTGACTTGAAAATTGTGATTATGAATTAACTTTTGTACAATAATGACAATTAGTTATAGGAAGTTCTACTTTGTGTTCATCGGTACCGAAACATCAGGTTCATCGTTTGTGAAACTATGTTTATTATGCAACAATCTAATTGGGTAAATTAAAATATTTGTTATTTGATCTTTGAGAAAAAGATAATTGGAACTGAATGATATTTTATGTAGATTTACATTATGAAAGTTTGAATTATTTCCTGTAAACGGAAATTGAGTACTTTTCATCAGTCAACACCATTTGAGATCTTTTATTTATTGAAAGTTCTATTAAATTATCATATAATCATAGTTTTATTTTGTCAGGATTAATATTCGAACTGACATTTCGCACGACGTACATAAAATTGATTCGCTTTATGTTAATGCTAGGATCAGCGTTAGGGTTCCCTTTTTGAATGTATTATACATATTATAACATTGGAGGAATTAATAACTTATCGATAGATTTTTTACTCATTGACAGTAGTATTCAACATCGAGTTTTTCGTTAACATTGGCCATTTCAATTGAGTCATTTCTTCGATATTTAAAGAATTATAAAAAATAGAAAGAATATTACTGTGAAATTCGAAAAAAAAATATGATCACGTAACTGTAACAACCTATATCTTTTGTTTAATTGAAATTTAAGAAAGGTGGTAAAGCAAGAGGATGAAAGGTTTAAAATAGATTACATACTACTGCGTTTTGCAGTTGCATTGTTTTCTGAATTAGAAATGTGCCCTTTTTTTGCATAAATTTGCCCTTCTTTTTAAAGTGATTCTTTATTTTAGTTTCGCTTAGTACAGCGAAAGTCATTCTACATACGTGTACATATGTTGTATATATATAATTACATACGTGTATATAATTATATAATCAATTACCCTATTTTTTCTTCAAAAATGTAAACGATGATTGCAGTTATAGACTTAGCACTCATAATTCTAACCATAAAAAAAAAACATGATATCCTCGCGAGACATTCATACTATGCATAAATAGAAAGCAGCCACTTGATTGGGTCTAGTTCGGATGAATTCAGTACAATATTAAATATGCCTTGTTATAAAGATACTTATCCCATAAATAAACAGTAATTTATTTTAAAAAATATACTTTACAATATATTTTGGAATCATTTTCACTGATTTCAATTACTCTATAATTCTGCTCAACTTCTCCTTATACACGTTACCATTGCTTGGTTTTAGTTTTCGAAATATTCACAAAAATATATGTAGTTTATATGTATTTAAAACAAACTTTACCGACTTCAATGATTTTTTTTCTTCTTTTCGTTTGGCATTTATTGTTAAATTATAATCTATTATTAAAATACCGATAAATAATTCTTATGTTAGTAGGAAGACGTTTTATTATCTGGATTTGTTACTTTTAGAATTTAATTGTTTTAGTTCAATCGTAGACCTGATGGCTTAAATCTTTGTTCTATTTTCTAATGATTAAATTCTTGTCCAAGGTCGACATTTGCTCATTAAAGTAGTTTCTGAGTCTTCTTTTTTATAGTTAATGCTGTATCGTTGAATTTTTTCCCTTAATTGTCAGTAACTCTAGAATGACATCTGTGAATGCTTTTGATAAACTAGAGAGCATCATCTGAATGCTTTGGGTTGGAACCTTTATAGAATCTCCAGATTTACATTATTGGATTTTTCTCGTAATAGAATATTGAAAATTATACATTTAATTACTTAGAATTGTACTCCTCCTTACCGATTTTGAAATATATTATCAAGGACATACTTTCTTTCCTGAATTTTACATTAAGAATTACTTGTTTTAATGAATTATTTCAAATTACACGGCAGTGTGTCTGATCAATTATCGTTGACTAGAAATTTATTTATGCCAAACCAATATCCCTGCTTAAAAAGAACTAATCAATTTTTAAAATAAATATTTGAACTAAATTTTTTAAATCGCCACGAAATAGGAATACACATATATGCAAAATTTTCAATATTACATTGTATTTTAAAGGTTATGTGAAAATTAGATTCTATTAAATTAATCGTTGATTGATAACTACATTACACACAGGAGCTCTGATTGTGAATTTGAATTAGGTTTAGGAATAGAATTAGATGAAATTTTTGATTTTTTGATATGTTGTTTGGGATAATATTCTGTTTCCAGCACATATAACCGCTGCTCGGCTTTTTCCGAAATATTTGCAAAAATAAAACAAGAGCCCCAAATCGATCTGTCTTGTAAATAATTATAGAAATTTCTTATTATTTTTATTTATTTATTGTGAGATATTTCGTTTGTGATTGTCCACAAACAACAGCTTATAACATAAACATATCACAAACGTATGGAGTAACAGATACAGTATAAAATAACAAAAATATTGCGAATATCTCAGAAATTAAAACGGAGCGACGATAATATGTTTAGAAAGAAATTGTTTAGAATGATGAACTTGACAATATGTTTCAAGATCACTGAAATCGATAGGAAAAATCATTGAGCTAAAATTAATTATTAAATAAACGAATTCGTGTAATGCAACATGATAGCGAATGAGAAAGGGGATTACTTCTTTTATCTCTCTGCCATCCTGGTTAATTTCTTTTCATTTTCGCATTACACACACACACACACACACACACGCGCGCGCGCGCACAGTAGTTAAATGAATTAGAGACTAATAATTATGCAGTCTGGTATTCGATACCCGTTGAAGTTTTTCACATGATATGCACGTATATGCATAGTCTCAACTGTTCAATATTAATTATAAGTTCAGTTCTCAATCAGAATTAAACAGTTTATAGTTTCTTGTCGCTAATAATCTTAACAGTTAATGAAATTCACAGAAATAACACATTTATTCCGCATTTGACCATTTTAGATATTACATTATTTCATTTTCTCACAATTTACAATTTTCTTGCAACTAATTTTACACTATTATTATCACTTTTACTGTTGTCAAAATCACTTACACTTATATTCCATGGTTTCATATGATCTATGAAACTGGAGATTTCTCGTAGTCTTTCTTTATTATTAATTTTTTTTAGTAACAGTTGTTTTGTAGCACTTTCTTTATCTTATATTGGTTATAATGTTTCTGATATGGGTCATAATATTTCTTCTGCGCGATGCATTTGGTTGCGTTTTATCATAACTAGAGTAAAATGCAACTTTTGTTTTTCTTATCATAGCATTTCCCAAATATAATTTTTTTTTTAATATTTCTTATTTTCTTAAAAATCAGTCTTTAACTTATAAAATCTATAGTTCGATGTTTGTTAAAATTTTTAGTTCACTCTATTATGATTTTTCTTAAATCGGATATCATTTTTTAATCGCTCATTTGCGTTTATGTTAGAAGAGTGAAATACTTGTGCTCCTTAATGGTGAATCATTAATGTATTTTTGTACTTCTTCTCTACGTTTGAACTATTCTTCTGGCATTGGCACAGATAACTCTGTTAGTAATGGTTCATTGTTTGATTTAGCTGTTATTTTTGAGATTCCTATTGAATTTTTTTTCATTACATTATTCTTAAAAATTTGAAGTACTACCTCGACACTATTTGTCATTTTAGTCGGATAAAGCCAAACAAACTTAGAACCACGATCAAAATATGTATACTTTATAATTTTTCCTTGTAAACTGTGATCAATATAAAAAGTATTGAGCGGATTTTCTCGTTTATCTAAGAAAACTCTCTTGTCTGCTAATTGTAGTGTAGTTTCGTATAATTTAAAACACATACCCTTAAATTAAAAATTTCTTTTTAAAATTTTTTCAGTTTTATTTGCTACGAAATATTCTCGATTATGTGCCCATTTTTTTTTTTAAATAAAATACGTATTTATATTATTTTTAATATAAATAATTCCTTTTCGTTGGACTTTATAGTTTCAATTAGCACCAGTGAAATACACTATACATTTTTTTCTGACGTTTTTTCTGACGTTTCACTTACATTTTTTAATATTGTTTAATTTCTCTGAATCATAAAAAACAAGGGAATAAAGTTTATGAATGTTACATTTGAAATTTTTGAAGCATATTTTATAGATTTAGAGGATAGTATGAAAATAGGTTTAAGGAATAATATGAAGATAGGAAAAATTCTGATAGAAATATGAAACAAGTTAAAAATATTGTTAGCATACATTTGCTAGATTATTGTGAAATACATTTTGCTAGATTCTTTGCATTTAATAATATTTTCTTGTATATTGCGAATAATTAACAGAATAATGAATTTGTTAATACGCTGTTATGTACAAAATATTTGTCATAATTCATATAAAATATTATTTTAGATCGTTCTATGAATTTGTTCGAATGTAAATTCAGCACCATCGATTTAAAAATTAGTTTTTAGTGAAATTTTAGTTAAAGTTAAAATATAAAATGAATTTTAAACGAATTACGAGATTTGAAACAAATTTTGTCTTTTTATAATATATGTATAATTAAAGATAAAAATGTTAAGATAGAATTCATTTCATCAATTTTTTTCCAATTCATATCAAATATTATCAGTATATGATTATTTTACACTTATATTATGTAAAATCTTGGTAATTATTTATATTACTTAAACCTAATTGTTAATGTCATCATTGTAAACAATTTTTGTTTGTGCATGTTACCGCCGCTCCTTTAGTTTACAAATTGTGTTTAAAAATATTTTTTACATTGATTTATGTTTGAGTTAGTTTTGGATTACAAGGTAGGATTAGATTTGGGTTGGATTTGCTATAAAAATATATAATAAATTTTATTCTCAATTATTATTAATAGAAATTGGAAAAATGTTTACCATTATATAAAAAATTGTTGTGCTAAAATCATTTAAAAATTCAGAAATGTAATCAACATAATATTTCTTAATTATTATAGCATTTACATTATTATTTCTTTCTCACAAACCTAAAAAATGGCGTAAAAAAATTATTTTAAAATAGAGATAATATTGTTGGCCGGTATTTGCCATTTTCATCATTTCAATAAATTTCATATAAATACATTTTTAAATTGTAAATATTATTTTGTATTTAAAATCGTAGAGGTTCTTATTGTTTAACAGTTGTTATGAAAATGGTTGGAATAGCAAAAGTTGCTAAAAGTTGTTATTTTGTATAATTTTATTCAATGTTTTATTGGATTATAAATAATCACGATGTATTACAATATTTTCTTATTAACAACTTTTTAACAATTAATTGTAATAATATGTAGATGCTTTGTTTTTGCATAATTTTGTTTATGTCTTGTTAACGAAATGTGTTAAAAATTATAATTACATTAGATTTGAATTTTAATAATTTCAATATCATTTATAAATATCATTTTTGTATGTATATATTTGTTCAATGCTGTTATTACTGTGTGCGTCATGAAAGTATTACGAGTCAAACGCATACATACTTATTAAACAATTTTTTATTTGCTTTTTTCCAAACAATTCATTATTAGTATATTCAAAAATATGTTATTCTATTATATTATTATTTTCATTTTCAATTTATGATAATGAATTTTTAATGAAATAAACTGTAACATAAAATTTATATATATTTGATCACAAACATAACAATAAAATAATACTGACGCGATTATATTGTATATTTGATAAATAATTTACAATATATTTAATACTTTACAACATTGTAAGTGGGATCTAAAATATCTATCCCATCTTTTTTTGTTCGTATTGTTGTTCGTAAATACTCATGGTTTTTATCAATGAATATACATGTCCAATTTATACGAAGAAATATTTCAAACAAAAGTTGTGTGATATCAGAGGCTATATAGGGGTATACAAGGTAATTGTAGATTTACTGAGTATCTGACGTTTTTTTTCCTAAACAGTAGTAGATGCTACGGAAAAATGAAAAGTATAAAATTGTACTGTTTTCTGCACGCAATGTAATAGTACATAATTTTTTTCTAGTCATATGGTTTTTTGAGGTAACCTTTAATTTTTCAAATAGAATGCTATATTTTTTTTAAATATATTTTTTATATTTTTTATATTATATTAAAAGCAGATATGAAGATGAATTCAATGATGTACTATTCAATAACTTTCGCGTCTAGAATTAGCTAAATTCAAATATACTTAATAAATTTTTAAATTTTTTCCGATTTTCTTGAAAACGAAGTATATAGAAAAATTTTATTCTTTCTCTCGACTTATCTTTACACTTAGAATCACACTCTGACCAGTTACACTACGATTTCGGGAAACATCTTATATACTTTTTTTAAATTTCAAATTACTTTAATTTTATAAAATTTATACACGGAAGCACAAAAATACTGTCCTTGTCTTTCTGTATCTTTCATACGATGAATTTTATATTAATTAAGATTAAAATATTGTTTATTATAACTAATATTTTTTCGACATGTGTAGATTAATATTATTAACTTTTTTTGAAGAATGCCAAACTGTTTCGACTAATGAATCAAAAAATATATTGTTCCATTTCAAAAATTGAAGGTGAGTTTTGAAATCTCTAAAAACCGGTATATTTTCAAGAAAATTGTTGCTACCATAACATGATTTCTTCTGTATTTTTTGCTTCAAAAATAATAAAGATATTTGACAAAGATGGTACACTCTATATATATAAGTAATTTTTATTTGTTTGTAAGGAAAATAATATATAATTATTGTCTTATTACGATGTAAGAAAAATAGAAATCATAATTATTTTAATCATATTGATTCATAGACCCTGAAAATAATTGAATTTTACAATAAAAAGCAAATGGTATAAAATATATAGATACTTTATCTCGTAAATTAAAATTAACCTATGTCAAATTAATATATGTGATAGCAACGTGTTAAATGATTAAAGTCTATATTTTTTTTTTTATGAAAGCTGTATTTACTTTAAATCTTTGACTCTTAAATTTCGTTCAATTATTGTCCTTTGAGATATTCTTAAGCATATTAATTATCCGCATATATCAATTATTTTTACGACATGGCAAACAAAATAAAGAGGAAAAAAAGAAAATATATATATATGTATGTACATTAACACAAACTTTATATAAACTTTTATATAAATCGGAAAATCATAAAAATACTAACACTGACACTGTATGTCTGTATATCTCCTCTGTGATGTATTTTTATCCTTGGTAATGTATTTTGCGAGATGAACATTGTGAATAAATGTTGTCATAAAATTTGGCTAAAAGGAACGGCCAGCCATTACTAACAGTATTTTACTACTTATCCTTGATTACCATTTTGTTTCTGTTTGTCCTTATATCGTAAAAATCTATTTTTGATTCATCCACGTCCCTGTCATCTGCGTAAGTATCAGAATACTCTCAGTTCTTATGTATTATTCAGCATTTTGCCGTTTTATATTTTTCTTTTTTTCGTTTTCCGCTCTATTTTTTTTTCAAAGTTGTCACAAAGTGCCGTAATCTTTTAAATAATACATTACGAAAATGAAATACGTCATGCTAGAACGTGGTGTCGCAGTCTATTGATCGCATGAACATTTATATTCTTCTTTTTTTTTCTTATTTGTTTATCATCCATTATGAGACCAGCATCGAACATTTGTTCTTATCGTTTCTCGTTAATTTCCTGTCGCGGTGACACGATTTTTCTCAGTATCTTTTAATCAATTTCCTGTTGCATTATTTTCTCTCTTTATTTTATTTTATTTTTCTTGTTTTTATTCATCGGCTTTCTTTTTCCTCTAATCAATTTCCTTCTATTTTTTTTCTCTTTCAGTGTAGTATATATTTGAGAAATTTCAGTGGATCTGTATCGACTTTACGACTGTATCTATCGTAATTTGACGACGAGAAACGAGAAAATCTCATGAAATTATTACAGAAATTATTACGGAAATGTCTTCCATTTTGCCTTTAACGCATCTACTGTCATTATTCGAATGTGCAATTCATTTCTGCAAGCGTGAATTTGTTTTTCGCCTTGTATAAACATTATGTATCAATTTTCCTTGCCTTGTGTCAGAATCATTATTCTGAACAACTTTTCCCTATGTTGCCGCCGCATGGTTACTGAAAAATATGTTTTCTATTTTTTAAAGGACAAATGTCATCGATTTCAATGATTCTTGAATTTATAATAGGATAGTGGAGAGTATATTTTTGAATAAATGCGTTACACTTTCTTTTTTGAGTCTTTTTCTATTCATTAAGAATAAATCCATTTATTCTTGTGAATTAGTAATAAATGATGATAGTGCAATAAACATTTATTTATTTCAAACCATATTGTATTAGAATGTGAGTTGTAAAAAATCAGTACCGAATCACATATATTTAAATATATATAAATTTAAGTATATATATAGTACATGACATACAATTGGGTAACATGACATATAATTGCCTAAGACTAGAAATTAAAATATTTTTGAAACGGTTAATCAAAAAGTATATTAGACAAAAATAGAATAGTTTCGAAATTAGCATTAATTGATTTGGAGTTTGTTTTTTTAAGTAAAATTATATATTTTTTAAATATATTACTTAATTCAATTTGTCATTATTATTCTTATTATTCTTTATGAAGAGAATAGAGTATTTTTTATAAGAGTAAGAAATATTTTAATTAATATAATTACAATAATGCTTATAAAGCATCAAATTTATCTATAATATTTAAATTAATAATAGGAGATTGTGTAACGTTCATTAATTATTTATTGTGATAAGAATAAAGTAAGTATTTATTTCACTAGTACATAATAGTTGTTATAAAATATGCAAATGAAGATCATTGACATTTAAACATTTTTGTAATCTAATTCTTAAAGAATGTTTCACATTTTAACATCTACATTTCTTGCAGATTCTTCGATAATTCGTTAACGTCTGTCTTCAACGGTTGTTAGTGCATAAACGTAGACTATTTTTTGGAGTTACCAAAAAAAAAAAAAAAAGTCCAATTCAAATCTGAATGGGAGTTGACCATTGAATTGATCCACTACATCTAATTCACCGAGAGTTAGTCCAGCGCGTCTTTGGATATTACAATACGATTACAATATCACTTCTTTCAATAACTGAATAAGAACTGATGAAAACACAATACAAACGCAATAGCAAATGAAGAGAGAATTATTGTTAAACGCTTCAAAATAAAAGATAATCTGAGAAATAAAACATCAAAACGCTAAGCAAAGAAATTTGACTTTGAACAAGTATCATATTGCAATATTTTAATTAAATATATTTTCTCCTGAACTAATAGTCTTTCAATAGAAATAATTTAATACATTTTTTACAGAGATTAATGAGCTGAATGGATTAGTATATTAAAAAATATATAATGTCACTTAAAAAAATAAACTTGACCTTCAAACGCATTCTATATATCAATAGTAAAAAATAATAATTATGTCAGTTTTTTAAAATGAGTCTAGAGTGCATCTATAAATCGGGCAACTATTATACGGAGGCTGGCAATTTAAACTATGATGGGCTGATGGGGTTATTCGGCCTATTTCAAATAATTTTCAAATCTTTTTGCAATATTTTGCAATTTAACTTTTGTATTATCAAAAATTCTTCTAATAAAAATTGTAAATGGAACATATTTTTAGAAATTTTGCCAAAGATTGCGTATATATCAAAAATTAAGACTGAATGGCGATAACAATTGTTGAATGATGATTTTAACAATATATCTCAAATTCATTCTCAAATTAAGAACTTTTTTCTAGATAATTACCAAATATTAAAATGTATAAACATTTATCCAAATTTTAAGTCCTTAAAACAAAAATATATGAATTTACATTATTTCATATTATGATATGGTACATGATTATTAGAAATACAAATTTTTATTCCAATGAAGAAATTAAAAATATTTTTCTAAAATTTAACGATACAAATAAAGGAACATTTTCATGTACACTAAATTCTATTATTTACTCAGTATTTATCATAAATGTGTATGTGACAATGAGTGTTTTTTATATTCTTTTATGAATTTTTTACGAAAACTTAGTAAATGATATTAACATAAGCTTTTTTTCTACATATGTGTTTGATCAGTGATCACAAATTTTTCTGTTGAAATATAATTGAAACGGGAACATGTCCAATTTCTAATATTGAAGGAGAATACATCGATAGTTGTTATGATTTGAGCCGTTTTGTTTATCAGAAATAAAAAAAATCCTGTTGATTCTTAATTAGTATGAACGTAACTATGTCCAAAAAGAAAAGAAAATATTGAAAATTTAAAAAAATCATTACGAGAAAAACGAGTTTAAAGTTCTTAAAGCTCTATTTATATTTTACATAGGAATAATTTTATTTGTCATTAACCTGCCAATTTAAAGTGTTATATTTCTGATATGTACAAAAAACAGAAAGTAAATTTTTTAAACTGGTTACATTAGGACACGCTTTTTTTAAATATTATTAATTAGACTGTTTCTTATAATTAATTCAATCATAAAGTTAAAAATTAATTTTCGCTGGTCAGTATTCATAGATATATTTTTTAGTTCTAAAAAAAAATAAGTATTCTATTAAAAATATAAATGTATTCAAAAAAGTTTTATTAAAAATCTAATTTAGCATGCTAGAAATCGCTAGGGGGTAAATTCTCTGATACTCGCGATCCTCTCGATTTGAAAATTCAGGGGTAAGTGCTGAGGTCAATCTTCTTTGTTACCCTTCCTACTCCATGGCCAGATTTTCTTCTTATTACATTTTCTTAAATATCTGAGATTTCCCAAGTTTATTACAGATTCGATCATAAACTACGGAAAACCAAATATTGACGAGCTATCTAACTTCGAAATTGCCTTATTGCTAAGAAATATTTAAAATTTTAACTACGATAAATTTTGGGCGATAGATTTTAAATAATTAATCCAGCGATGTACCATTACTGTAATAATTTAATCATATATATTGTAGTTATGCAAAATGAAAATAAATATTGCATTCACAATGATAATCATTATCCAAGTCATTATTGTGTATAAGATCATCAATTCGGAATATTATTATATATCAGTCAAGAGATTTAAATTAGATATATAATAAATTGTTACGTGAATATAATAATAGATTTAATATTGCATAATATGATATTCAAATTAGTGTTATTACAGTTAATAATGCTAGTTGAATTAACTACATGATTTTACTTATTTTTATTTAATAACATTTGCTTCATTATATAAGATTATATAAGATTATATAAGACATAAATTATTTCTTTTCTATGGTATTATGTTATTTTAAGGAATTGATAATGAAATCAAATCAAATTTCGTAGAATAGATTTCAGTTCTGAGAGAGATTGGTAGTCCAAATGATGAGTTAATTTTTTTCTCCGATTAACAAATTAGCATAAATAATTTCATAAATTAATATGTATCAAATATGTAATAATAAAATTAATAATATTTTTTTGATTAAATAATAAATAATATTTTACATGTATTTTATTTAATAAATTTTAAAATTTATGTTTTTTATATTAGAGTTTTAATTGTCTTACCTAGAGTTATGATCAATGTGATTATCCTACCAAATTCTTCATTAGGTTTCATTATAATTCATTTGTACATTAGATGGTCGAGATAAATGATAATACAAAAAATCTTTGTAAATGTGGCACGTTATAGTCCTATTATAATTTCCATTGTATTATAAATATGATTACTTGTAATGCAAAAGTTCTCATTTATTATCTCCTTTTGATTCTTCTAACAGAGTATTTACTTGCAATTTCTATTTGTGTTATTTGAACAAATACTTGTCACTAATTGTACCATTGCACATGCATATTTTTCTACAATCGACGTGAAATTGAAAACAAATTATTATACATCATTTCTTAACCAACAAAGGAAATTGATTTGCATTGCGTGACTCTCACATGATCGACATAACCGGCACAAAATGATTTCAATGGTTTCTTGAAAAAATGATTTAACTCTAGTTTAAATTTAATTTTAATTAGTAGATTTTATTTCCCTTCGTAAATCTTGCAATTTTAAGAAAGAAAATGTTTTAAATGTAATTACAAGAAATAAGACTTTTTTAGTAATATACTTCCCTTATGTTTTTATCAAAATTTTATCATGTTTGAAGTTTAAAAATTTTATTAGGTTATTTGAAGATTAAAAGAGAGGAATTATGATTTTGGGTTCAAATTATATTTATTACATATAATTTGAGAAATTTTATATACTTATTTATTCTTTTTGTATTTCAAGGTCGGATATCTTTTTTATTCGTTTCTT
This sequence comes from Melipona quadrifasciata, assembly GCA_001276565.1. Classification (NCBI taxonomy): domain Eukaryota; kingdom Metazoa; phylum Arthropoda; class Insecta; order Hymenoptera; family Apidae; genus Melipona; species Melipona quadrifasciata. The sequence goes on along the minus strand of KQ435823.1, from coordinate 304,342 downwards.
GTAATTGGTTCAATTAATTGTATAATTATGAAACTTTAAAAAAAAATCAATGTAAAGTTAATAAAATTTAAAAAAAATTAAAATTTGTGCATCATTACTTATCATTTTGCTACATTCTTGCCAAATTTCCGAGTTTCAATAAAACACGTCAGAAATAGATTTTTAATATTTTAATTGTAAGTCGAGAAAAGTTTATGAACGAATCGTTTGTGAACGTTCATATTTATGAAATTTCCTTGTATGTATCTATTTGAGCAAATCTAGCATACAGTCAGTATGTTAAGTCTACTACGACCGATTTACAATGTAAACTTCAATAGTGTATATCGTACTCCTCATATTACAATGTTTTTTTTCGAGGAATTATGAGTTTTGATTCTGTTTTCATTTCTGAGGGCGACTTACCCTCTCTCTCTTCAGGAAATTTCACCGAATTTTCCCCGTGCTTCGGCAAATTCACGAAGAGGAATTTCTATTTTTTCCTGCTGTCTAGATTTCGGCGCAAATATTAATGACGATTGCGTGAAAATTTCGAGATTTATGATATAAAAAATGTAAAGAATTTCTCCAAAATAGCTACGAACCGTATCTAATATATCATAAATCATCTTCATTCTCGGACTTAATGCAGCGTGTGCATGTTGTGTTTTGTAAAAGTATATAAAAAGACTGAGTTTTTACGATTTTATAAAGATTATTTAATTTATTACAGTAATACAATATTTTAATCATGCGTTAATACTTCAAATTTTAATGTGTGACAGGATCATTCGGTGAATGAATATTGTTTGTATCACATGAAAAATTAACTTTTATCATGCTTCTTTTACGCTGGAATTCATGTAATTTTCATAGAAATCCACAAATTTCTCGCAAAAGCATTCTTTTTCATTTTTATAATCTATTATTCATTCATTATCTTCGTGATAATTCTCACAAATTCAAGATAAATCTTATTCTTTACAATCTACAATTTTTATTAGGGTGTCCCATAAGTTTCTTCCCTTTTTTTGATGCGAAATGAATACACGATATTTTTTGTTTAAGATGGATTTATTATGTTATATATATGAACCGTTCTGTTCTATAACCTTCTTCCATCTCTCAGGAAGCCTCATTATGCCCTCTTTCCAAAATTGTTTAAGTTTACTTGTAAAATATTCATCTAGGTGCGTTTTTATTTCGCTTATGGATTTGAAAGATTTTGTTAGCGCGTTCGTATGCGTGACGAGATCTTAATTTTAATGGCAAAGTGGACTGTATAATTTTTGTTGTTCACGCGCTAGTATGGGTGGGGCGTTAGCCCTCGGTATCGCTTGTAGAGGATGTCGCGTTTACAAGGCTCGCGGTTTGATTGACACTACGCCGATGGGGTGCGAGAAATCTTTGACTCGACACCTGTGGCCTACGCG
>KQ435823.1:290166-301768 GCA_001276565.1 Melipona quadrifasciata | reverse complement strand
GAAACCGATACCATAAACGGCTAAGAGATAAGCCTGCATGTTTATATAAACACAGCCACTTAGAGTTCCTCATAGCGTGGCGCGGAAGAAACTTATGGGACAACCTAATATTTTGAAGAGCATTTAGTAGTTCTATGATAAGTTCATTTTTGTAATTACATTGTTTAGATGTTTCTTCAACAAAAAATATGCAAATAACAGATTTACAAGAATTTATCGATCTTTTTGGGTGTTCATAAAAGATAACAGTGAATATAAATGAATATATTGCAGATTTTTATGCATTTATGATACAAATTTAAAGATATAAGAACGCAGTGTATAATAATATGTAAAATATTGAAAGTAGAAGTCTAGGGAATCTTTTATTTCTTCTATTTTTTGAAAATATGTTTATATTTATCAAAAATAATATTGTGTTGAGCAGGATTGTTTGAGGAAACCATAACAAAGATAGCATATTTAAAAGTTAACTCTTTCGTTCGGTCAGTTAGTGGAATTAAATTAGGATTTATGGATAGCGTTTATAGGAAATATTTCTGTTATTCACACATGTTCTTGAGTTATGAACGAGATTGAAGAGTTTCAGCAGTCATGAATTGGTAGAAGCGTATGCAGGGTATTTCATCAAACGTAAATTCCAAATATCTTTCTTAATTGTGAGTGGCCAATATCCTGAAAGCATTGTTTTTTTTATAAAGATTGTTTTTTTTCCGAAGGTTTCAAAGTCACTGATGCTTTTCAATATTTTAATTCATGAAAATATACATTCAGACATATGCTTTTATATGACCCATAAATAACTTTAAATCGTGAAATTTAAAATTCAGTGCTGAGAAGAAAACAGGCTTTGCGAAAAATACTAGGACTTCTAAATTTGAAGAAGATATTTTTTATAGCACGAGGAACATCCAAATGTCTTCATCATGAAATTTAAGACATTTATCATTTACTTTCATTAAATATTTCGTTTTAGATGTTCAAAATGTTGTTCTTCTACAGCACATGCTCACAAAGTCTGCATTTTTTTCAACTATAAATTTTAAGCTTAATCTTCATTTTCTTCAAGGTCATATAATAGTATACGTCTAAATATTATATTTATTTGTATAATATTGTTTTTTTTACGAACAGAAAAAAATAGTTATTTGAAAAAACATCAATCTTGAAAACTTAAAAAAGAAATCTTTGAAAAAAACCAACAGCAGAATATGGACAACTTAATACTATTCAATTTTGTGTAAAATATTTTTTGTGTTCTCACAATTAAAAAAAGATATTTGGGGATCATACTTAAATGAAACACTCTATAATTGAATCATTAATACAATATAATTGAAGTATTATTTTAAGTACTAAAATTAGATAAATTCTTTCTTCCATATTAAGAAATTTGTCCCTTATTTTTTACATGCTAAAAATTTAAGGATATTGAATCTTTTATGATAATTATCTATATCTAAACCTTTTGTCAAAAGTGAATCCTAGAAGTTATCTGTAAGTGTAAGTTGCAAGATTTCCAAGAAAAATTGCAAGTTATCTATATTGTTTGTTTATTTTGAAAAAAAGTAAAATTTAATTTTTGAAAATTTGAAACCAGTTTGTTCAAAAAATTTTACTAAGACAATAAACTGTATACATAAATTGTAATTTTGATTGGTGTCGTGGCAATATATGAAATATTAATTGCAATAAAAAATAATGTGATAGTAAGAACGGACTCCCTTGTAGGAGTTTTTTAAAGAAATAACCATTAACTTTTGGTTGAATGGATCGATTTTCAAGAAAATTTCTAATAAAATTTATCCTGAAATATATAATTCAATTAAAATCAGAATAATTCTATTTCTCTATATCATGTCATACGCTTTTTCAATATTCAAGCTGATGGCAATTAAAAATTCTTTATTGATAAATGCTTCACAAATATTAGTTAAAAAAATTATTTCTTTCCAGAAACCATTTTAATCTTTTATTAATTTTTTAAAAATTTCTTTCTAAAAATTTGAAAGTACAAGTAAGAAAAAATACAGAATTTTTATTTTTTGAGATTTCAAAATAAAAATCGCTATGAGCTCAAGTCATTTATCAAGAGAAACATTGTTCATATGGCGTTGTAGATATCGAGGAGAATTTTAAGAGCATTGATAGGTAATTGCTGGAAAAAAATATTAGGAATATCATATCTGAGCCAGTGATTGAATTATTACACGTTTTAAAAATAGACAGAAGTTCAGAAAGTCAAAATTTGTCATTTAAGTAAATCGCAATGTTTGATAATTATAGAGAAGTGATTAAAGGTTTCTTTTCAATATTTTATTTTACTCTCAAAAACTCTGTGTTAAAATTATCGTTATTAGAATCTTTAGCAAAAACTAGTGTAAACAGATTTGCTGTTACATTAGGATCAGATATGAACGTATTGTTTTGCAAATGGATGATATTTCTACATATTTTACGTTACTTTTTATTTTCTTGAACTTATTTTATAACTTTTCGTTTCATGCATCCTTTGTTAATTTAAATATATGATATATCCATGTGCTACTTTTTCTATAATAATTTTTAACAATTTTTTCGACAGCTGCTCTATATATTTTCTAAAACTTACTTTATTTACATTAATTTTATGACGTTTATGTGTATTATAAAACATGTTTATACTTTTTGTGGCTTCTTCACAGTCTGAATTCCACCATGATCTTTAGTAGTCTTGTTTAATTTAGTTTTAAAAATAAATTTGACAATATTAAATTAATACAATATTAAATATTTCAAACATAATTTCCAAATTTCTTTGATTAATAAAATATTAATTATTATAATTGTTGTAGCGTGCCGACCCGAATTTACGCAATGAAATCGTAAATTTGATCGGTAGCTTGCTGACCTTCAACACGAATGAAGATCAGCCGGTTCAATTATAGATTGGATGGAATTGAGTGTGTAGGATTTGGAATGACTAGGAATTGTGATCGTTAGGATTGAATTAGAAGTATTGGAATGATAGAAGGATGATGATATAGATTGATTCGCACGATAAAAAGCTCGTATGATTCTCGTATAGATTGCTGAAAAAGAACTGCTCTGTACTGTCCGAAGGTTTCTAATCAACTCGTCTGTATTGCCCGAAGGTTTGCAATGAACTGTTGCTAGGAAGGATCCGTTTCGACGTGGCTCGTCTCTTCTTACCGAATTTCGAAAGTTCTCGAACGTTCGAAATCGGAGACAAACAATCAAAAAAGGATCACGCGATCGTTCGATAACCAATCAGACGATCGCGTGATGACAAAGAATGGATAGTTGAAATGACTCATCACCGAATATTCTAGAATACCGGAATTGGCGAAAACAAGCAAAAAAGGATCATGCGATCGGTACTTGGTCTATCGCAGGACCTCGCGATGACGCGACAATAGGCCAATTCCGTCTAGCGTACCCGACATTACCGACTGCGTGTCGGTTGAATGTGTGTACGTGCGGCGCGAAATCTAAATACAAATGATGGCCTTCGTCTGTTCGGTGAGACCGAACAATTGTAACATCGTATTAGATATAAAGTATTGAAACATTATATATGACTTGTACTTGTAATTTTCAAATTAGAGAATTTAAATGTAATGAGCGATATTGTGAAGCAGGTTAAAAATGCTTTAGGAAATGGGAGTGCTAAATCAATTAATTTATTATAATGATTGTTTGATAAATATATGGAATTATGATCATGGAGGAATATTTTAACGCTCGTTAAAATATTGTATAAGTATTCGAAAAACATCCTTGTTCAAAAGATAATTTATTTAGCAATGTAACTCTATACACTTTGTCTGATTGTTCTATCTCAACTTCTAAATACCCGAATAACTATTATAACTAAATAACTATTATAAGTCGGTATACTAAGTTTACCTAGGACAAATTACTAACGAAATACTAAATTTTAACCCTTTAGTGATGATTGTCTTTCAGAGAATCATTTTCGAGAATCGTTGTCTCTGCCCGTGAGCTTGTTTTATATGAATTGGCTAACCGGCGCTAGCCAATCATTTTTAAATATCAGAAAATTAATTGATCTCGGCGCTGATCAAGAAATCTAGTTTCTTGAAAGCAGTAATCAAAATAGACTTGCAGTTAGCGACCGATATTGACAACAAATACATGGGCAACAACAGCTTCGCTAGAGCACGGTGAATAGTTAGAACTCTTTGATAGAATAAAAAAAAAAAAGAGTGGATAACCTGCTCACGAATCATAAAACTGTAAACTGTTTTTAATCGAATAATATGAAATCTATTTAATATATTGAATCACTGACAATAAGTATACATATAGTAGTTTCTCTGTTTGAAATTAGCACTGTGATTGCTATTGTTTTTAAGCATTGTTAAAAATTTTAGTGACTTTTAGATTGTGGCATAGTTTTAAAAACGCGAGCGTAAAAATCTTAAACTTAAACATTTTTGTGGAGAAAACAAACAAATTTACAATGAATGTCTAACTACACTTAAGGATATGAAAAATCGAATAGTTAGAGCTATTGTTGCTATTCAGAAACAATCTAAAGATCATTACATTCACTTGTTAATTGCTTTAGACAGTGTGGAAGGTGATTATTGTAGAACAGCATTTTGAACATCTACTGTATATAATGACAATAATAACTTTAAAAAAGTAAATACTGCCTTAAATGTTGTATGATTAAATCTTTTAAAATGTTTTAATACGATCGTATTAGCTGAGATCAGTGATTTCGATAGAGATAAATTTATACGTAAAACTTAAATTTTTCGATATTAGTGTCATTTCAAAGTCATGTTCTTTACATATCTGAACTTTACTTTTTTACCAGCTACACGATGTAATAAAAAAAAATACAGTTTTATGGGGAAAAAATATCAATGTCCTTAAAAAAAGTTTTTGAAAAAAATGACTTTCAAAAAAAAGTTTCTTACCAGTTATAGGTCTTTCGATAGGCAATAAATATTTTTTGTATAATCACAATTCGAAAAGATATTTAGATGCTATACGCTCTAAAAAGTGTGGATCCCTTTGCAACTTACGTACATTGTATCCAATAACAAAATATTCGTTGAGAAGTATCGTCATTCCGTTGAACACGACTGATTTTCAAAGGTTTATTCGTTGCACTATTATATGATTAATTCTTACTTAACAATTCTACGTAAATCTATCAAAAGATAAGCTCGAGCGAGAGCAATGATATTTTCTTTTACGCCAGTGAATAAGTGGATGACTTGCTCTTCGATGTGGATGAAAATGTTGCAGTAACAAATTGTTGGCCCAATCATTGAAAGCATTGTTTTGGAACTTTTCTTGCACATAATCATCTTTCATTATTTTCCACTATATTCTGATATATTTTCCGAGCTAATCTATAATTTTCATCTGTTGCGTCTATGGCACGAAGCATGCAGCAAATATTTCTATAGACAGGCATTGTTACTTTTCACTTTTCAACGATAGATTAATAATAGTCACAACTTCAAAATTTAATTTCGAAACATACAGTCAAAACATTATAAGAATATGTTCATAAAAACAAATCGTGTACATGAGTACATGCTTTACTGATTTCAACATAACATAAACTTAATAATTCTAATCGACGCTACTATCTTACCAAATGTAAATATGTATAAATATAAACATGATAAATAAATTAAATTTAAAACTTATAGAAACTTTAATATTTTTTTCCAACAAAACGGATAAATTGTGACCGCGATGGTTTTTTTCGGCAAGTTTGATTCTTGGTAATAAATAAAATACAATGTGTTCGCGTGTGTAGCGAGACGAGATCGTGTTTACTAAGTGGACTGTATCAATGTTCGCGCGCTGAATATCAGGGGGTGTTCCCCTCGTGTCGCGAAAGAGTGAACTTTATTACTCGAAAGTCGAAGTAATTCTGACTTGCAAGCCGAAGGAAAGCCCGAACGCTTTCTCGATTCCCCTTCCTTCGGGTTCGGAAAATCGCGGGTGGGGCATGGAGGGCCGGATACCCGTTGCCGTCGTGGGTGATCTCGCTGGTCTGTGTTTGGTGTCATGCTTCAATCCACGGTCGAGGGCCTTGTCTGCTTAGAACAAAGTCCAGCCACGTGGCCAACGTTTTCTGACGACACAGGTCTGCTAAGGGCAGAAACCTAAGGGCTTAAAAACCTAACCTAAACCAATAAATTTTCTCGGACGTGCCTGTATTCAGACCGTGGGTATTGTAGCATGGAAACTTTCCCGAACACAATGCAAGCAAAAAAAAAAGAAAAAATTTACCTTCAAGATCAACAAATCTTCGCTGATTTAGAAGTGTAAAATCACAGTATAATATTTTTTATATTTAATTTTTATATACTCTATATATAAGTTTTTAATATTATAATAGCATAATCCTCTTTGAAATTCGTTTCTTGAATAAACAAAATCATAGTGATTATTAGCTTCAGTAAGTATTCATAATGAGATCTAAGTCATTTTATATTGCACTAAATTAATTTTTTATAGATGTGTTGAGATTGTGAATAAATTATAATAAATAAAATGGAAGTATGAAAAGTAAATATCAATTGTCTCCCGACAATGATGGAAATGGGGAGTTAGTGAATTTAGTTTTTTTGCAATTTTGGCCCATTGATTTGACATCGATTAATTATCAGTAAATTCGAAAATTATTTCTTTAATGATCTATGCGATTTTGTTAATTATTTAATTAATGATTATTTCTTTAATGATCTAAGAAAACTAAGAAATTTCAAATAGCTTAGGTGACTGCCAGGTTCATCCAATATCTTTATAGGATTTAACATCTCGCTAATTGATGTAGATTCAGTAAATTTAATTTTACTTTTCTTTGATTTTTTTCTCTCGAGTATTAGTTTTGTTTGTATCAATCGATAAACCTCTGTAAACCTTTAAAGTTCTGTAGGTAAATTATCATTTTGGATTTCTTGAGTTACGGTGGAGGAAAATAGTAGAAAGACTAGTATCGGATCTTCTTTTTTCAACATTCGTTCGAGTGTTTGAGGTGTCCATGATTGTGCTATTTATTTCTATAATATTCAGTGAGTTATTTTTATTAGTTATTTACACTTTAGTCGAATTTGTTGAAAGAGGAATTTATATACGAATATTACTTGAGGCAAAATTTGTGTTGTGGTATTCATTATTATATGAGCCGTTCATAGGCCAAATCGTTTACTTTTGAATTCTTTTGCTCCACTTTTTGAATTATTTTAAATTTGTCAAAACATTAGATTGAGTCCTAACTTTTTATATTCATAATAAATTTCCCTAATAAGGATTAACACCATTAAATGACAAAATTTTTCTTTTAGCCATCGAATAAAAAATAATTTATTTCAGAAATCATTCTAATTAACTCCATATTCTAATGTAAATTGTTGCAATAATGCAATTCAAACGCAGCAACAAGTGCTTAATAATAACCGCAAATTGTTTAGTGCTGTTTCATTTGAAATAAAGTAAAATAGATTAATCATTTATAATATAACGCAGAAGTACTTGTGAATTATAGCAAGTATAAGCTGAATAAGCTGTAGGTCGAATGGCAACATTCAAAGAAATTTTCGTATTTTCTTTCGAGAAACTTAGAGAAAGCTTTAGTCTTTCCTAAACTTGCAACATCGGTAGCTTATTTTAAGCGAAATTTATACGTTTATAATTTCGGTTGCCATGATTTTAATAAACATACAAGCCACATGTTCGTTTGGGTAGAAACTGAAAAATTTATTTCGTAGGTCTTAAGAAATTTTATCATGCTTATGCTGAAAATTTTGAAAAAATAATAACATATTCAGATTCGTGTGCCGGACAAAATAGAAATATCAAAACTGTCGTAAGTTTATTGAAATTGGTTCAAAGTACAGAAATAAGAGCTGAGTCAATTGAAATAAAATTTTTGGTAAGTTATACATAGTTATTTGTCTAATGATTCAGATTTTGCCATAATGCGAAAAAAATTCAAAACATTTTTTCACTACGTGATTGATAAAATATAATCCAAATCAGTAAAAAAAAGGAAGCACCATTTAATGTCAGGATTTTTTCTTAACAAAACCTTTAGAAAATTCTATCATTAACAGAAAAGTAACAATTAAAGAGTTACCAGTAAATTGGCTTAAAAAGTACTGGATAAAATTTAAAAAGTCCCACGTCATACAATTCAAATATAATTTTAACGAAGATTCAGAATTTAATATCATTAATATAAGAAAATCTGTAGCAGGTAAACCACTAGGTTTAAAAACTATTTGAATTCTAAAAGCGATTTTTAATATTATGAGTCGTTTCGAATATGTTTCAATATTTTAACTCTAAATGTCCTAATTGATCTTAAATTTTGAAAATCTTGATTAATCTTGAGTTCTAAAAATTTATCGGCAGAAGAATGTTATTGATATGCTGGGTTTGGTACATCCGCGATGTCATTAACAAATCCAAGATGTGTTCACGATTCAAAACTAATCAAGACATTTAGGACATTTAAGATTTCAGATTTTAGATAAAACATGTTTTATTTCATTTTATTAGTTTTGATGTGTTCAATACGAATATCATATTAGTTTTTGGCAGAAATTACAAGAACTTATTGTAAATGCAGTTACTATAATGAAAAAGAACTGGATACAGTCCATGAGATTTGCAAATAAGTCTTTGTTGATCTTTCTCCATTAATGGACTAATGCTATTCGATTAAATGTTTCATGAAACAAATGTTCTTTTGGTACATCTCCTAATTTAGAAACTTGTCTTCGAATATCAATACAGAAATGAATCTTCTTTATGTCTCTGAAGATTAACAAATACACATCTCTAAAACGCTTTCGTCTTTTTTTTATCTAAGGATATCATTTTGAGTTTAATAGTGCATTCAAATTTGTTCTTATTGCATTGCTATGCCATAGTATAGTAAGTAACAGTACAGTAAAAATATACTAAGAAATGTAGTGTTTTGTTATTATATCATTGACTACTAATAGGGTAAACCGGATATTAAATGGGGCTTCATGTCTCAGGGGCTAAAATACCGATCAGGAAAAATCTTAGAGATTTAGGTAGATATAAGATCGCTTTATGAAAGGATGGATTCGGTATTATTTTATTTCTTGATTTTCACTATAAAGATATATTGATTTATTAGAAAAAATGCTTGATCAAACAATTGATTTTGCAATTTTTTGCTTTATATATAGATATAAGTATAAATCACTTCAAATCACATCACATCCAATCATTCTCACATTAAATGAAAAACCGCAGGTATTAGAATCAAAATCAGTCACATCGAAGAAAAATTCACTCATTGATCAATTTCTAACATGCAATATTTTTTTAAAAAACAAAGAAAGATATCAAAACGGAATTCTTTATCAAAATAATACATACAATCGCATATGATGCTATCTCATGCTAGATAGTATACAACCATATCCTATTTCTAGATTCATATTAAACTTTTGTTCACAAAAGTAAATAAAAAAGAAGAGCAATAAAAAGATGTCGAAAAATCGCATTATTGAAAATAAATGGATTGCAAATGAAAAGAAATAAAACAATTACTCGATTAAAAAAATAGAGAATTCAAAATATCTCGTAGGGAACTGGATACTACATCAATAACAAACTTATTATAAAAAGACCAATTAAACAAATATCTTCATGAAAAACTAATGGTGAACGAAGAATCCATAAGCTATAAGCAGTAGCAATAAAAATTGACTTGTAAATCATTTATTTGATTTCAAAGTTATTTTCTTCATATTATTTTTAAAATTAAAATTAATGGAAATAATAAATTAATGGAAATGCTTCATTATTCCAAACTATTATTTTTTATTCTTATTTCAAATGAACATAACCTGTATTGGGGTTTGTTTGGCCGGTAACATTAAATATTCGCGTTTCTTCTGTCTCGAGAGCAACCCAAGGTCCGGAAGGAGTCCCGGGAAACAAGACATTTGACACAAGACAAGAGGTAGAACTTTCATTTCTAAACATGTACTACATATGCATATCATGATATAAGTGCAGTGAATTCCTGTACAACGGAAGGAATCCGCGTCACACGAAACACGTATTGTTGAACGAAAACAGGATACAAATTATACAGGATGTCCATAAAGTCTCTTTACAATTTAAAAAATTTATTACAAAGGCAAATGAAAAGGTTGATAAGTGGAAATTATTATAAAATGAGACGAATATATTTAAATTCTTTTTGCCTCTATATGGGCATCATTAGTTGCACGAAGCACATCAAAACGGTACTCAATTTCTTACATGATCAATCTTTTCCTCAGATGTTCTTGGTCGTCTACTCTTCCTTTTATCGAACACTGTCCCTGTCTCCATAAATTTCTTGTGCCATACACGAATTGCTAGACGTGACAGTGGATTTCTTCCATATTTGTTAGTTCTGAAGCTAAGTCTGCAGATCCGATTGGATTTCAATAAACCATGATACATACTGTGCCTTCTCTTGGGGACTAACCATTTCGTAAGAGGTTCATTTAACAGTATCTTATTCATCAACAGAGATGATTCATATCTGAAATGCAATATGATAAAAAGCTTGAATTACTATATATGATATCTCATTAATTTGTAATAAATTTTTGAAATTTTAAAGAGACTTTATGGACACCCACATGGAGTTATGTTAAAGATAGCGTGTATCGAACAAACGGGATATCACTAATGTAAAGCAGAGGATATTAATGCCATTGCCACCATTGATGAGGGTATGTTACAGCGAACATGGCAAGAAATCGAGTACCGTCTTGATGTGTTTCGTGCAACTAATGGTGTCCATATAGAGGTGTATGTAAATGTAAATGAGTGTGTATGAGGCAACAAAAAAAAAAAAAAATTAAATATATACATACGTCTCATTTTGTAATAATTTCCACTTATCTGTTTTTTCATTTGCCTTTGTAATAAATTTTTTAAATTGTAAAGAGACTTTATGGACACTGTAGTGTTTAATACACTTTTATTCGATTTGAATAGAGTTCTTTATACAAAAAATGTGTTGATGCCTAAGATGAAAAAGTGTTTCTAAACAAGAAGTTAAATATATCAAAATATTAAATTCTTACGCGTTATACGACTATTTATCACGTTGTATGAATATTAGTTGCAATTTTTTGGTCATGTTATACGAATTCACATTTTAAGAAAACACGTCACATTTTACGGAAAAGCACGTATCAATTAAATCGTGTTAAACGTATCAATGAAAAATGTACTATCGTATTTTTTGATGCAATGATGCAACGTCTGCTTCTTCATATTGATACATAACGGTAATATGATACATAAGTATGTAATAAATGAATACATAGCTTAGTGAGTCGATATGATTATAGTGTGAAAAAAATCTAATTTATTAGCCAAAATTATTTTTCTCGAGTTTCTAGAAACATAAAATGTACATAATTAAACATATCTATTGCTACAAATATAAAAGATTTCTTTTTAAAGAGCTTTTATTTTTGAGTAATATAACTTTAAACTAATCTAAGCGAATAAAACTTAAACCATTTAAATAAAATTAAATAAAGGAGTATTT
>KQ435823.1:259411-275633 GCA_001276565.1 Melipona quadrifasciata | reverse complement strand
TGAAACAGATGCCATAAACGGCTAAGAGATAAGCCTGCATTTTTATATAAAAACAGCCACTTAGAGTCACTCATAGCGTGGCGCGGAAGAAACTTAGGGGACAACCTAATATATAAAAATATTCGGAACGATGGTGTTGCAGTGATTCCAGCAAAGAAAAAGAGGGTTGCACTATATGAAAAAATAACTCGAAAACAAAGAATAAATGTTTTTCATTTAAGGCTTCATTTTCAAGAAAATTAGATTTGAAAATTTATTAATTGTAATCTAGCTAATTTAGCTAATTCTTTAGCTAGTGTTCATGAATAAATAATAAGCAGAAAATTATTCTATTTGTAAAAATAAGTCAAAAGTGTAGATTACAATTTTTTCACTGCATTTTCTATAAAATATCTGAATTGATGCTCTTCCAGGTTTGAAATCTTCTTCTCAAACTATCCCAACAGTTTCGATGCGCTGGTCCTCTACATTATTTTCACTTTTGGAACTCAATATTGAATTAATCTTCTCTTTTATCCTCTGTGTTTATTTAAGAAATTCTCCTCTTCATCCGTGTCGTCGGGTGTCTCAAATAGATCATTATCTTTTTCTATCTTATCTTTAGTTTCAGAAAGTTTCTGTTTATCGACATCCTATTTCACGAACACTCTTCGTCTATGTTACATATTTATAATTTAAAATACAACACGAACTTTATACTATGATGCTCTCTTCTGGAGTTATAAAATTGTATGTGTCGTCCAACTTTGTGGCCTGTCACTCTTGAAATGAAACAGTTATCAATACCATTCACGTGCGTAACTTGATAGCACCTCTATTAAAATAACCATAAACACGTGCATATCCAAATTGTCTAAGCAATGAGACAATTTTTAAATGATGGGAGAGATTTGGAAACTTCGTCATTGGTCTAAAACATCCCCTGTTCAGAATCTTTTGGAAAGGGTAACATAAGAGGATTTTGAGGACATCACGGACAGAAAAAAAGAAAAGAAGAGAAGACAAAGAGTGATTTACAAGTTATCGGTGTGAGTGACTTTCAACTCAGTACAGTGACTTTTATATTTTAATCAAATCTAGTAAAGAAGTGAATATTGCAGATTGTTTGGACATTTTAAATAAATTAGAGGCTGGTGAAAGTGTAAATAATCTTGTACATGAATATAATGTTTCGAATCAAATGATAAGACGCTTCAATAAAATACTTTGTCAATACGACAATTTGCGGAAGAAGATTTTAAACTCCAAAGAAAAAGAATGCGTGCATCCACATTTACTGATTTAGATAAAGAATTGTATTTGTGGTTTTTATCACACGTCATTTAGTAGGAGACCGAATAACTAATAATATTTTATTAGAAAAGGCAATAGCACTACAAGAAAAAAGGGGCGACCTATTCAACTTCACACTAAGTAAAGGCTGGCTTTGGCGATTTAAAAAAATTATAATTTGCAAATATCTACAATGAAAGTGACGATGCGGATAAATCTACCGCAAAAGAATTTATACAACTCTCGAAGATGTTAGAAGATAATGAAATCAGTGAGAATAATGTATGGAACATAGATGAAACAAGCCTATTTTAGAATAAATATTTAAAATTTTGGATAAAATGCCTCCCAACAAAATATTAGTAAATAAAAATGAAAAAAAATGGGAAAAATTAAGAAGGACCGAATAACATTAGCTTTGTAAACGCAAACGGAAGCTACAAATTACCACTTTTAATTAGTAACTATGGAAAATCTAGAGCATTAAAACATTGTAAAAATAATTTGCCCGTGATATATAATCACAATAAAAATGCTTGGATGAATAAAAAAATTCTTATGGCAAAGTTTTACTAGTAATAGATAATTTTATTGGCCATAAAAAGAAATGGACAGCTGTCATTTCAAAATCATATTTTTATCGCCCAACACCAGTTTCCTAATCAAACTAATGGATGACAGCATAATTTCAAAATTAAAAAAAAGATTCTGGCATAAATTGTTACAATATGAAAATGAAATATCAGAATTCTATGCTGATTATGACATAAAAGATTGTATAGATTTAGTAAATGAAATATGGACCATTATAACCTTTGTGAATATATTCAATTTCTGGAATAAAATTCTTAATCGAAAACAAGAATAGCTGAAAAAAACTTTCTGCTATTTTCTCATTAGAAACTGCTCCGTAAAATGCAATGTGAAACAATTTTTGATGAAGTGACAGAGTGGATCAATGAATGTGGAAACAGACAGAATTAATAACAGAAAGAATTAGAGAAGATGCTACCGAAGGGACAGATGCTATAGAAGATCTTATCCGCAGCTTTCTGCAACTTGAATAGATGCAAAATCTATAATAGATTATCACAATTGAAAATAATTTTTATTTATTCTATTATTATTTTTTTCTGTAATACTTGTACCATTATTTATTTTTATTATTTAATGTAATTTACTATTAATTATTAATGTATGTATTATATTAAAGAAATATTCAACTACTTGTAATACTTATGAAAATAAAGCAATCATTTAAGCAAACACTATTGTGTTTTTTGTTTAAAGTAAAATTGGTCTAAGTTTGATCCGGAACAATTATAATGTGTCGCAATATCGGTATCATATATCACTTATTTTGTGTTTTGCGAGTGTTATTTTTCACGTGGCTGCACGGTAAAGTAACGTAGAGTGAAAATAGTCTCAATTCCAAGAATTGGCGGGGATAAGCGCTAGTCAGTTACGAAGTTCAAAGTGGTCAATTATGTTGCAACTACTGTGTTGTTTATTCTATGTAATTTCCACATCACAAAAAGTGTAATTAAACAGAAAGTTCCGACATCTCAAACACTGATAGGTTTCTCTCTCTCTCTCTCTCTCTCTCTCTCTCTCTCTCTCTCCTACGATAAGTTTTTCATTGATGTATTATATACTCAAAAATGTTATTCTGAATACTAAGCTTCTGTCCATATTTATACAGAACGTCTCAGTATCGGTAGTACAACCAGGGAGGGGATAATTAAATATTGAAGAATAAGTCAAAAAGAAAATTTTTTAATTTAAGGTCTCGTTTTTTGAGAAAATTTGAAAATTTATCAAGTATATTCGAATTTAACTAATTCTAAATGTGACAGAGAAGAATAATTAATAGGAAATTATTCTATATGTGAAAACACACAAGTCAAAAATCTTTTTAAGATGCTTTAGTTTCGAAAAGTTTGAAGATTTATCAAGTACACATGTGTCAAGACAATCTTTAAAGTCTATTTTTTTAATGAAAGATATTTAAAGTATATTTTTTTAGTGAAAATGTAATTTTAAATGGAAAAAATTTTCATCTACATTTTTTATTTATTTTTGCATGTAGAATAATTCTTATTAATTAATCTTTTCTGTTACGTCTAGAATTAACAAAATTCTAATGTTTTATGAATTTCCAAACTCGAATTTCTTGAAAACAAAACATTTTACAAAAAAATTTTATTCTTCATTTCTGACTTATTTTTTCATATAAAATCACCCCGTCCTCGCTTGTACCGATGCTGGGACACCCTATATAAATGTGTATAATTTATGTATTTGAAAAATAATTTAAAAATTAAAGTTAATTTAATTTTTTTAATAAAAGAAATATAATAATAGTTTAATTATATTTTTTTTAATTATATCGGTAGACTTTTGGAAATATCTTAGCAGATCCCTGAAGAATATAGTTGCAATGTTGGTGAGACGACGTTGCGTTAAAAAAATTTTTCCTTTAAATACAAGTTCCGTTCGCAAACCTCGAATTTTTAGAAATATTATGAATCGTGAAAGCTTTGACTCCAATTAGCATTATGATTTAAGAAAAAAGCTGTTTACTCATAAAAATACTTGTTATATATATGACTTATTAACAACATTAGCATATTATGCATATAAGCATGAAGTATAGCTTAATTGGTATATAAGAAATTACTTACTACGTAACTACTTTTATCATATTATAAATTATTATATAATTGATGAAAATCACATCATGTTTCGTTTTCTTTTTAAATTTAATAAGTGGTTCGGTTCGATAATTTAAGCAATATTATAATATATAATAATAGATTAGTGTAGATCTAACGCGCACTAATCGTCGCACGGAATTGTATTTAATGACGCACTATTTGAATTTAACAACACACTGTCTAGTGTGTATCGATTGTGATTAACGCATTGATTTCCCCATTGACGGCGGGATTGCTTTATAAGAAAGTGATGGCGGGACAATTACTTTTAATCGTGAACTGTTTGATTGCCCTATAACTTTTTTCAAATATGTGTATATCTTACATATATTTTATATATACTTTGACTATATTTAAAATCTACTTTGCATGTATTTTGCATATTTTGATATGTCATAATGGCATAAAGATCCGCACTCGAATGATGCTAATCTCTTATGTCATTTCATGCTTAATTCAGTTTATGTAGTATTTATTTAGACATCAACCTAATTTTAACATTAATATTTCGAACTTATTAAGCATCAGCACCAATTAAGTTTAAAATTTTGTAGCCACTTTTAATATATTATAAATAAAAGAGAGCATTTCTGTCACATTTTTGAATTTCTGTATATATACTATATTTCGTATGCTTTGGATCCTTTTCAACAAATCGGAAACGCATTTACCCTTCGTCCTGTTTACTTTAATAGTGGCGAGAGAGAGTCTCTCCTTCTCCCTGTCTCTTCCTCTTTCTTCCTATCTTATAAATCTATTAATATTTAAAGTGTCTTTCGAAAATATTATAGTTAGTAAATCTTATTTTCTGTTTACACCTAATTATTAATGATCAAGATGGTTTTATATCATGAATTATTATTAGATGGATATTTTACAAATAGCAACCTTTCTGTACCATCTTAGATCCACCCTAGCTTTTATGAATTACTCTACTCTATTATCTAAACATCAAGCAATTTTTTTTACTAAAAGGGCTCAGATTATATTTAATAATTATGTCTGTAAAGACATTCTTGTTCGCTTTGATTCTGCAAAGAAGTTTATTAAAATGTGCTTGTTTCCTTAATGCGAATGTGAATGACTAGTTGTTATTTATCCATGATGTGTATAGGGAGAGTTGAAGTAACTCGATTGACAACTCAATGTAAAAATATGAATGTAGATTGATTATTTCAAAGAGCGCTTGAATTTAAATGTCTCACATGAATGTTAGGAAATTAAATGTTATTTGAAGTTGAAGAATGCCTATTTTTGTGTTTTTTGATCACGTTCATTGATCTTTTTATTAATATTTTTAAAATTTTTATACACAATAAATGTCCAATCGCATGTCTAGATCGCATATTGTTTTATTATAATGCAACAAAACCTAGATATGCTTTTCTTTTTCATGAATAAGCTTTATTTATCTGAAAAATAATCAATATATTTATTTATTCTTTCGAAAGTACATAATTCGGAATCTTTTGTTCTACGAGCTACGAAGACATCTTCTATTTTTCCTGAAAATCTATCATATTAATTATGATAAATATAATAGTTTCGATCATATTTCTATGAACATTGATTCATTTTGTAATACTGTCATTTCTCCTATTTTTTTTTTTTTTTTTTTTTTTTTGCTTTTAAAACGCTCTACTCAATTTGCTCTATAAAATACGTAAATCTTTGTTTTTATATCTATATTTCTAAATTATATATTTCCTTCAAAATTATGTATATAGTGCATATACGAGTTAACAAAACAAAATTTGGTAATTATTTGGGCTGATCTTGTCGATTTTAATGATCTTGAAATATATTTTCATATATTGTCAAGTAGGTATTGTTTGAAGTATATATTTGAAGTAAATTACATAACGTATATTTTGAATACTTCCGTTGTTTTTGAAGCTATGAAAAAATGCTGTTGAAAAAATTATTGAATGCAAAGGAGACGGTAATAGCTTTTTGTAGATGGAGGAGCCCAAGAACATTTCACTTCCACTTTTCTAAATGAAATGATATATTTTTTGCTATATTAATCGATGTATTATAGCTCGACATTTTTTATAAAAAAGTTTTAACGTATATACATAGAAAAACTATTAGTTTAGGGAATATTTTAATCTTAATTCTGCAAAATTATATGAAAGATGAGAAGAGACAAGAGCAGTCTTCTTGTATTTGTAACTGTTTTTGTTTTTTATGTATAGATTTTATTAAAATTTTCTGAACTATTAATTTTTCAACATATGTAGGTCAATATTTTTTTATAGAAGATAAAAAGCTATATTGATCAGTAAATATGGGGTTATATTTAAAAAAAAGAGGGTCAACTCTCTGAAAATTCTCTAGCTACAAAAAAATTATTACTGTTATATTATGATTCTTTTGTGTTAATATTCTTTGTATCAATTTTTGTTAATAAAGTTCTTTCATATCTTCCAAAAGAACGGAGATTCAAGGTAATCAAGTTATGTGAGTCACCCTGTATTGTCCGGTTTTAGTTTCTGGGATGTTTCTATTTAATATATTTATTTTTTTCTTATATTATAGATTTAAATTAGAAAGAAAAAATTATGTTATGGGAAAATCATCAATAGAAGATTTTACTTACTGAAGATTTTACTTACTGATTCATGTACAATGTATATAAAAGACATCAAATGTTATAGTGGAAGAAGTGAGAAAAGTTTAAAATGTGAGAAAAGAATAAAATAGAGACGTCAAATTCAATAATAATTAAAGTTAAGTACATTCGTCGATTTTAATATTATAGATTACTATCATGGACGAATAACGGTTACGATTTGACATATTCTATTGTATAAATTAAATATTTAATAAAGGCAAGTAATAAGGAAGAAGGAAGGTTCATAAGGAAGAAAATAAGAAAAAGTTTTGGAAAATATGAAAAAAATACAGAATTGCTTAACACAGGTTTGAAAGGCTTGATTGTTACTAAACCAAAACTAGAATTTGGTGTTAGCGATGATGATAATCCCGTTCATCGATTTTTATAAAATAGTATTAAAAATTACGAGATTGGACAAAAGAATAATACATTTCCGAATAATTTTTATCACTATATCTACTACATATCCGATAAAATTAGAAATTTTTCAAACTTATTGCTATCAGACTTCTTACTTTCTAGTAAGACTATTATTAGTCAACAACAGTTAATATAATTGTGTATTTCATTCTACGAATATAATACGCAATTCGTCCAACAATTAGAAGAAGAGGTTTAAGAATCCTAAAATTTCGGACACATTATTCTAAAAAGTTTTTGAAAAAACCTATTAAAAATATTTTTTCATAATTTACTCTCGTAATCAGATGCATACATAAGCAGCATAAGGAAAGTAGAAAAGGAAAAGGGAAAAAATATCCTAGGACTAGTTTAATCCTTTTTTTGATATATCAAATAATAATAAATTAGTGAAAGAAGAACTATAGCAGGACTACTTACACGAACGGACTTATACGCACATCTATTAAAGATAATGTGTGTGTTCGTGCGCGTGTAGCGAGACGAGATCGTGAAGTAAAGTGACTGTATGATTTTTCGCACGCTGAGTAATAGGGGCTTGTCCCCTCGTGATAACTTTGTGTCGCGAGAGAGTGAACTTTAGCTATCGAAAGTCGAAATGATTCTGAATTGGAAGCCGAAGGAAAGCCCGAACGTCTTCTCGATTCCCCTTTCTTCGGCTTCGAAAAATCGCGGGTCCAGAGTGGGACACAAAGGGCCAGATACTCGTTGCCATCCTGAGTCATCTCGCTGGCCCGTGCTTCTCACGTGTTCGGGGAAGTTGGTGCCATGCGTCAATCCACGGTCAAGGGTTTTGTCTGCTTAGAACAAAGTCCAGCCTTGTGGCCAAGGATTTCTGGCGACGCAGCCCTGCTAAGGGTACTTAAAAAACCAATAAATTTTCTCTGTACGTGTCTGCACCCGGACCGTGGGAATTGTAGCATGGCACATCTTCCGAACAGTGTGAGATTAACCTTCTATAATTCAATGTAACTTTAAAGTCATGTAGTAATATATCAATAGCTTATTAATTTATTTTAGTTTTCACTGCAATGTGATATATACTTATTGTATAATATCCTTTTAGTATCAATATCAATATTCTTGACTCCAACCAAAAATATTATAGCCATTATTGACTCTAATCAAAAATATCAAAGTTAATGCTTTTGGAAATTGTTTGCCGTGAAAAAAATTTGAACTATAGAGGATTAACCACGTGGAAATAAACTCGTACTTCTGCCGACACTATAAATACTCCGAAGTAAAGAAAGAAGATGGAGTCAGTCTGTTATCTGAGTTCATCTGTAACACACGATATTGTTTAGAACAAAAAGAATAGAAAAATGAACCAGAATAATTTGTGCATATATTATGCATATATTTATATGTATTTGTAATTCATGTGCATATGTAACATCTATATATTGTAAGTATATGTTATTATTATAGGATAATGTAAATATAGAATTATTAATGCAAAATTATGTATATAAGGTATCCTATTTAAGTTGATCTGTAAATATCTTTGCTGTTTTTGGAGAGGTGAAAAAATTTTGTAGATGAAAGTTGTTCAATATAGAGACAGCGATAAAACAGCAGTAATGATTTTTTTGTAAATGGAAGGATTTCAAAAATTTTGAAGTCCTTCACTTTTTTAAATAGAATAATCAATCAATAATTCATTAATAGTAATATAGCTTAACTGTGTGTGAAATCTGCATTAAGTGATCAACACGAAATAGTGCAACTGCTATTTGCTGAGAAACATATTCATTTGAAAAGAAAGTGGCGAAAAATAATATTTTTGGACAAAAAAAATTTAATATGGATGGATCAGACGATTTTAACTATTATTATTACGATATAAAAAAAAAAATTCAATGTTAAGCCGTCGTCAAGAAGGCAGAGTTATAATTTGGGCTACTGTAGGTCACCACGGAAAACTGACAGAATTTATTGGCACAATACCGCTGGAGCAATTGTAGGAACAAATAATTTCATATTTTAACAGGACAATGCTGTCGTTTAAACGGTTAAAATAATCAAATGTTCTTGTCATAGAAAAAAATTCAAATTTTAGATTGGTCGCTAAGATTCCCGCATCTCAACATTATAGAGAATGTCTGGGGAGATCTTGTAAGAACGGTATATACCAACGACCAACAATTTCAAAGCATTGATGAATTAAACATGCATTAAACATAAAAAAAAAACAAAAAGCGATTAAAAAATTATTTAAACCTTTATTAAGACGCATGATTTCTCTAATAAGAAATGAAGGGGAATCTATCAAGTACTGAATAATAAACAAAACTCTCTGGTAAATTTTATTGTACATATCATTTTTTAAATACATGTCCTATCATTTTGGACCACCAATTTTCTTCAATTTTTATATTTTTCCAGATAAATATACATTTCCTACCAATATTTTAATTTCACTAAAACCGTGTAAATAAAAACACTATAAAAAGATATGTCCGTAACAAACTTCATTTATCTTAACACATATTAAATAAAAATAGACAAATTAATAGGTTGTCTTATCTTTTTGTCCCTGACTGTAAATAGTTATACGATTTCCAGCGGACAAACATAATTATCATACCTGATCAAATCTATGTCGGCAAGTATAATATAATAGTGGTATTTCAGTTTGACTGGTATAATAAATATCTTTTTATTTGAGAAAAAAGAAGAAAAATCAAAGTCAAATGTTTTTTATTAAATTTTCCTTTATCTATTTTTATTTCATCGATTTTGACTTCTTTCTTGTTTTTTTTATCTTTCCTGTCACTTGCAGTGTTTTTTTTTAACTTTTTTAATCCTGTAAGGTCGATGTATTTGATAATGATAGCAGACTCTAAATCATTTTGAGCCCACACCAATACATTTTAAAAATTAATTTAAAAGTAAAATTACATATTATTGCACGAATAAAGGATATGTATACAATAATACTAATACTAATGCAAGATATAGAAAAAATGATTTTTTATTCATCATTTGCAGAGTATACACATAAACGTGTATAAGGTAAAAATTAAATTTGACCCAGCGTTGACCGTCTGAGAATTAATGTACAATAACGCAATTATCAAAACTGGCCCAAACGTTAGCTGTTTGCGAGAGAATGCATAATTCATTTTTTATATCATTTTTGTTGAGGTAATCATAATATTTTATGCGACCACTTATCAGCAAACCTTAACATTCAGAGATGATTAGCGTTTGCTAAACAATTTGTGAATAAACCAATTGACTTTTGGAAAAATGTTATATTCACGGATGAGTCAAAGTTTGAACTTCGTTTGAACAAAAGAAGACAGTTGGAGAAAAGTGGGAAAAAGTTTTAAATCTTCTTTAATCACTCCTACCGTAAAACACGGAGGTGGAGCTGTTCTAGTATGGGGTTGCTTTTCAGCGGCCGGTGTAGGTAATTTACAGTTTATAGAAGGAATATTGACAGGAGAAAAATACGTGTATATTTTGACAATTTTCAGAAAAAATTAACATCCGAGATTCTTTTATTTTACAAATGGACAATGATCCAAAACACGTTCGTAAAGTGGAGAAAAGGTATTATAATGAAAACAATATTATTTACTGCCATGGCCAGCTCAGAGCCCTGATTGAAACCCCATCGAGCATCTGTGGGACCATTTGGACAGAAATGTGTCTGAACATTGTAGAAATAATAAACAATTATTTCAAAGAGCATTATTAAAAGCATGGTCTGAAATAGACCAAAATACAATTAATAAATCAATAGAAAGTGCCAAAAAGGCTTGACGAGATCATAAATAATCGAGGTTACCAAACTTCATATTAAATATGTACACTTTTTACTACAAACTTTGTTTTTTTACGTAACCAATTTTTGTCAACTTACTTTCCGCATATTATTCTTATAAATGACTGATTGTTTTGTAGTTGTTAAACATCTCACATAGTTATCGTTAAATTTATATTGTTAGATATATATATTTTGTTAGATACTATCAATTAATTTGAGTAAATTATTTATTCCATTCATCTTAAAACTTTTTATTTAGTTGCCAAAAACTACATTTTTGTCAATATATTTTCTATATATTTTATGTATAGAATCATCATTTTCTTCGTGAGTACTAATTTTTATATCATATTTTGATTCGTATGTTTTTTCTCGTTTTTTAATATATTTTCATGCATTAATTTTTCGTGATCAAATTTTGTTTCTTTATTACATTTCATGCAATTCGTGATGCAGTAGTCTTTGACCAACAATCAGGACCGAAATTGGTCAGTTAAGGTGTATTCCAGGAATTGGCATTGAAAGAAAGAGTGGAGATGAGCGTCAACTGTTTCATACAAACACCAATCGGTATCATATATATCGCTTGTTTCATGTGTGCGAGTATGCAGTCGCACGGTAAGGTAGCATAGAGTGGGGATAGTCACAATTCCAAAAATTTCGAGGAATAAGTACTGGTCAGTTACAAGATCCAAAGTGTGGTTAGTCACTGAGTTTGTTCATCTGCTTCAACGAACGTCATGTTCATTCATACGTTCCACCATAGATGGTCGCAACTGTCTGGGCAGTGTAGCGATATGGATGATAAGTGGTGAGGATGGAAAGAGATGGAAGGATGTATAGGAGATGGAACTGGGGTAATGGAGTAAAGAAGAGAGGAAAGTGAATGGTCGGTCGGATGCGTTTCGTCTCGAAGTCACTACCTAGACTCATCAATGGGGCTGATGGCAGCGACTTCTTACTCCAGACGCCTGTTATTATAACTAAATCTGTTAGGCTGGTTCGACAACCTATCCTAGCGGGCGAGGTTCCGCACACTCTGTTGCTTAACGTCGAAGATCGGTAGGATATCGACGCTAGGCGCGCAGCCACTTGCGGCTTGTGCTAGTCAAGTGTTTGAATCTCGTAGTCGAGGAATCGTAGGTCGCTACAGCAGTGTAGCGACTGCTAGTGATAACACAGCGAAAACAGCACCACCTACCTTAGTACAGCCTCCGCGCCGGCAGGTGCGTTTTCGATAGGCCACGAATAATAAAATACACAGATGACTAAACGTATATATACAGCGCCGACCGCACTAGCACTAGCACTAGCACTAGCACTATCAGTATCAGTATCAGTATCAGTATCAGTATCAACCATTAATCAGTAATCGAGAGTTGTTCAAAGCGTAAAGTAATAGCCGGTCGTAATCAGCGATATCGTTAGCCACTTGGCCAATCAGTATTAGCGAATCCATTTCGGAATCCATTGAAATCGGTGAAATCGAACACGCGAAATATTTGTAATCGTTGTAGAATAAAGTATTACCGACAAAATTACCTACAGCAGACAGTCGACTAGTAATTCCAGCCGGTCTAAACGTTTCTTGTCCTTTCTTGATCTATCGGCCGTCCTTGAACTAGATCTCGATTGATGTTTCCTCTTCCTTTTCTCACTATCGAATGAATGACGTGACGATACCGTCCCATCGTTGTGAATTACTAATTTGTGTCTTTTGTTACTACGTAACTTATCGCTATCACTTAATATAAATTATTCCACTTTAAACTGTCTAAAGTAAGCCATGTGAATCTTATCCCACTTTTTATATGCAAGAAATATTTATATATAATTATATAAATTATACGATTTATACGCTTGTACAATTATACAATCTCATGATATATGAAAAACGCTGGAGCTTGTCCGACTCGTTCGATAGTTCGAATAGAATCTACTTGAATACATCTGTACTTTCGAGTATTATTTACAGTCTACAAGTAGCGTTCTTATTTCTTCTAGGAATTTTGCAGATTCTAGAAGGTCGAATGATCCTCTGGGTCTGTTTTATGATCGATTTTCAACGTGAATTTCATTATAGCATCTACCTTCTTTTCTAATTTCTTAACGACTTTTTACCAAATATCCTATTACATAAAAATATGATTTCTTAAAATAAAATACTTTTTTTGTAGATGTAGAAAAACTTTTATGATTGAATAATATAATAAATTTAATAGGCACTAACTTTTTATTTAGAAAACTGTTTTCAATGATGGATTATAATATTGTGTAATAGTAACTAGATGTTGCTAAAAATAACTTATCGTTATAAGTGTTTCGTCGAAAAATAATATGAATTGCAAAACAGATAAAACTATACTAGGTGTTTCAGGTTGGCGGCTGTCTAAATGTTTCCGTGATAAAACTGTAAAAATCGATATATAATGTATAGATATGAATTGGCTCGCTTATGTCCTTTTTCCGTGACCCGGCTGTTATTGACAGATAATTTATGTCGCGACGTAAGTAACGTGTTTAGCTCTTCATGAATTTTCAATGACGGTGATTCCCGACAAAATGCAAGTCGCAATTATAAATCAAATGCGCCATCAATGTTTCCATCTTTTTTGATATTGTTAAAATTTTTTTTAGTCATTTTTAAATCGTTTTGTATAATTTAGGTACTCTTTTTTATTAATCAAACATTAATTGTTTCTATCTGAAAATTATTACATTTTATTTTTTCATATTGTCGATAAAAATTTATTGAAAATTTAGTATTGCTGTTATGTATTTATATAGATTTAAAACTCTGAATATTGATAGTTTTCGTTATTTTGTTTATAAAAATATAAGATTTATTATATTTCGATGTATGAATAGAGTTCCACTCTAAAAACAAATTGATACCTATTTGTGAAAGATTTATCAATTTAATTATTTGTTAATGTATTCAAACAGCTATGTAATTTCAACTTGAAATCAATTATTAAATAGATTTTCAACTTGAAATCAATTCGTTTTATAATAGTTCTTTTGTCATATAAATCAATACATAAACACAATATTATATAGTTCGATAACTGGTCGCACAAACTAAGACTTGGTCAAGTACATATGTATTGAGCCAATTTTTGAAGTCGATTTTCTTCGAAACGAAGTCTTAAATAAAAAAATTTTATTCTTTTACAATATACATTTATTTTTTCATATAGAATCATCTCTTATCTGGTTATCAAATATCGTGTATGAAGAATAAATAAAAAAATAAGCATATGAATGGAAATTGAGATTCGCATTGCGGTTTTTTACGAGGACGGAGACTAGCAGGTAAAAAAGAGAGCATAAAGAAGGAGAATACTCCTCTTTTTGTGACGTAAATGAATTCTGAGTTCTGCTCACAAACGATTCGACCATTGCCTATGTTAATATTTTCGCTCAATGTCGAAAATCCCGTGAATTTGAAAAATTGTTGATATGTTATCTCTGGTGATAATATCGGAAACTATTTTTTATGTGATAAATAGTTATTACAAACAGATTTTTTTTTGATTAAATTCGTGATAAAATGATGCCACAGGTCTATGTGTTTTGTCCTATCATGATGTTCGTAGTCTTTTATTATAAATAAACATTTTCTATCACTACAAATTAAATGTTTATAATCCAATTCAAATAGAAAATTGCTTAAATATATAAATGTCTTTGCAGTTTTATTAAATGCAACGTATTTTGCTTCTGCGGTTGATGTTGCCATTGTACGTAGTGGGATTCCCAGGAGAATCTCTGATTTGAGAAATATAACTAATATTTAGATTAATAATATTATTAATAATATCATTTGTGTATCTGTATCAATGTAATAAATTAATGGATTATCGCTCTGGCTGTGTAATAATCCATTATCTTTAAATAATGCAGCATTCATTTTGCCGACTAATATTCTTGGCTATGACACTTGTTAAATTGTTTTAGTACGTCTGCAATATCTAGTACACACGACTAAATATATCAGACAATCTATCTGTTCTCTACATGGTGTTGCATTTGCCACTTTTGTCGAATTTTAAACTTGTAATCATCAATATTGACCTTCATGTTAAATTTTTCTAACAAATCTTGGATATAATCTGATTGCTACATGATTAGTCTTCATGCCTCATTGATCTTGGCAAATTCAATATCCAATACAATTTGAAATATCTCCAAGAACTTCAAAGTGCTTCTCTAAATATTTTCTTAATTTGATAATTTTGTCTTCACGTTGCCAATTAAAATAATGTCAACGTATGCATATACCATGCTCCATTTGAGTAAAATATGCATGGATTACGATTGGATTGATCGTACTTATTTCATAAAACGTCATCGCCCCACTTGTTAATCCATAAAATGCCTTATTACAAGAGAACATACACGGTCTACTCTTTAGGTTTCATTTAAATATTTTGTTTGTAATCTTCTTGATCACACACTCATGTTTCAGATGTTTCATTACATAATATTGAAGGACCACCAGAAAAATATTATCCAACCCCATTTAACTATGCAATTTGCTTAATTTTCATATTGTACTTGGATGCTAATGTCATTCTAATGAAACCACAGGAGGAAATATTCCAATATAATAAAAAATTCAGAGTTGAGCACAATTCTTTTTTTTGCCTTGTCTCTCTTTGTTCTTTTTAGATTCATAAACAAACCGGCTGCCTATGACATTATGGTTAATAAAATGTTCTATCTTTTTCTTCCTCGAGTATTATCGATTTTATTTCTAAGCTCATGGCATATAACCATTTTTTGTTTCATTATCTTTTATGACATCCACGATTTTTAATTCTATTGTTGTGTATTCTGAATCAACATAATTGATTTCATTGACCTTTTTCTTATTTCCTTTTGGATTAGAAATCTCTCGTTCGTTAAAACTTTGATTGGCCGAAAGTCCTTCGGTTGTTGAAGTCTACTTTTATCTGCATTAAATTAGATTAGAGTTTTAATTTTAGACTAAATTTTTATCTCCATTGTCTACATTTTCTTCATTGGATTTATGATTTATAAATTTCTTCATCTTTAATAATTCGATATCTTCTTTTATTATCTTGAACATTTTTCATAATAGAACTCCTGATTTTGAATTTTCTAATAATTATCTATGGTATTTATTATTTTATCTTTTATTTATTAACCATATCTTGTAATTTCTGTTGCCACTGAAGCAATGTCGAGCAATTTTTTGTTGCTCTTTATCGTTGCATGTTCCAAAAATTTTCAACAAGTATCAACTTATATAAACCAGGTCCTTAATGAAAGAACAACAAACATTTGGTTGGCATATCTTGAAGAAGTTGATGTTACATATTTCTTCGTGTTTCTGTCACCAGCGACCAATGTTGTCGCCTATTTCCATTTCGAGCGATAAAGATCGCG
>KQ435823.1:214215-225854 GCA_001276565.1 Melipona quadrifasciata | reverse complement strand
AATACAGACATACTAAATTCACTGATTTTTTTAGCACACTCTACGTTTAAAGTAATATTATCAATATTAAAATATTAAAATTATTATATTTCCTCATTTACATATTCCTTATATTACATATTCAAGTTTGTATTAAATTTTGAACAATTTTATTACAACCATGTAGTGCTGATAATAGTACTATTATTAAAATGTTTTATTAGTTAAAAATTACGCTTATCAATTAAAATATTATTCGAAATTTTTCTACAAGCTATTTTGTCTATCATGATAATAATGTACTACAACTATTTTGTCTATCATAATATCATGATAATAACAAAACTTTGTTATTTATTTAATATATATCTTTAATATTTCATGAAGATATAATGAAAAATACAAACATATTTATGAAATATATCCTTATATATCTCACAAAATCAACCAGTGTTTGAATGTGTTTACAAATTTGGTACAAAACACACATTATGTGGTGCAAATTATATTTTTGCAAATCAAGCAAAAGGAGAAAATTTTCTACTTTACAATTTCGCAGGACTTTATTAGAGAGAGAGAGAGAGAGAGAGAGAGAGAGAGAGAGAGAATAAGGTAGTTTTTCACACGGTAGTTTCGTGATTTAAAAATACGCGTTCCCTAATTCGTACGTTAGTCCTTGATCAAATCTGAAGACCACTCATAGCGTGACGAATTCCTAACAAAGTATTTAAAGAGATATAGGTTTCCTGTTCAAAGCATATTTGCTGATGTGCATTCTAAGAGGATTTTGTACAGTGCTGTTCTATTCGTCAGGAAACGAAAATATAAAAAACATAATATTTTAAATTTAAAATCAGGAAAAAGATTTTTAATAAACAATTATTTTTAATTACTTTTATTTTTATTATTATTTTTAACAAAACTTCTTATTTCTTGAAATATATTTAATAGATACTTATATGTATACCTTTCTTTCATCTTAGTTTTCCTACTATTTCATAATCTCATATTTAGTTTTCCTATATTTTTCATATTCAGCGGTAATTAATGAAAGAATACAAATAATACCACTGACAATGAATGAAATAATAGAATAGCACGTTCGTGTCATCAATAGTACGTATCATTAACTTCAATATTTATTATTTTACTTTTGTAACTGTTTTTAATTATAATATTTATATTTCTATCACGAAGATTTGTTGTAAAGAGAATTAACATTCAACAAATTATATTTATCAAAAACGATATAAGTTGCACATGAAATGGTGGTTTTTCAAATTGATAGATTTTATCTAATTTTCATGAATGAAAGTCACTCTTAAATGCCGAATTTCGTGTTATATGTTATTGTCTATGGTCTAATGTATTATCAAAAAAGCGAAAGATGGATTCCAAACAAATTCGATTAATTTACTTGTACGAATTTAAATTGGGACATAGTGCTATGGAAACACTACGAAATATTAACAAAGCTTTCGGTACAGATACAGCTAATGAACGCACAACATAGCGATGGTTTCAAAAATTTCAAAAAGGAGATTTTAATTTTCAAAATGAACCGCGTGGTTGTCAGAAAGAAGTCAATAATGATGAATTAAAGAATCTTATTGAGTTTGATTCAAGTCAGACTGTAAGGGATATTGTACAAGAGCTGGGAATGCACTATTCTACAGTTTCGAGACACTTGAAATTAATCGGAAAGGTAAAGAAGTTAGATAAGTAGGTACCGCATGATTTGAAAGAGCAGAATATGGCATGTCGACTTGAAATTTGCATTTCTCTTACCGGACGCAATAAAAGGGATCCTTTTTTACACCGAATCGTAACACATGTGATAAAAAATGGATCATACGATAATCAAAAACGATCTACTCATTGGTTGAACAACGACGAAGTCCCAAACATACAACGAAACAAACTCTTCATAAAAAAAAAGTTATGGTGACAGTTTGGTGGACTGTACATGGAGTTATTCACTATTCCTATTTTAAACCGGGTGAAACAATTAATGCGAAGAGATATTGTGCGGAAATTCAACAAATGCACGAAAAACTTTGTGAAAAGCAACCTGCATTGGTGAATAAACACGGCTTATACGACAATGCCCGACCACACATTTCGAAAACGATCCTGAAAAAATTAAGGACTTGTCATATAAAATCCTTTCGCATCCTCCGTACTCTCCAGACTTAGCACCAACTGACTTTCATTTATTCAGACATTTAGAACTCTTTTTAAGAAACAAAAAATTCAAAAATCAGATGGATGTTAAAAATGCATTCGACGAATTTCTTGCCTCAAGAATTTCTTTGAAAAAGGAATAAAATCGCTTATAACTCGTTGACAGAAGTGTATTGAATGGAACATATTTTTTTTATTAATAAAAATTCCTTCTAATAAAGTAATTTAAATATTTATTTCCAAATCCGCCATTTCATGTGAAACAAGTTGTTCCCAGTAACCAATATTATTTGCGTGAGTCATTTGGTTTTCTCATATTCAATATAACGAATATGAAAAAAATATAATAAAAAATTGAGGGGACAAGCCCCTAACATTCAGCGTGCGAAAAATATACAGTCCACAAACTTTCTCAAATACGATCTCGTCTCGCTAACGCGCGCGAACAAATTGTTTATTACTTATTATTTAAATAAAATTTTACCCAAATGATTCAAATGCGGATAGTCGATAGTTTGGGTTAGGTTTATCGGATAATTTTGGTTGATTCGGAGACATACGAATGTGCGGATTCTGAGACATACGAAAAATCTTCTAATTCGCTAGTTTAATCATTTCATTGAGTCAATGGACAGAACAGTAACAGAAATGTGGTAACTATGTGAGACTTTTAGGTTTTAGCAATTACACTTTCGTCAGGGAAACCGAAATTTGCCCTTTAACTTGCTCTTCCTCTTGTCATTATGCACAATGAAGGCAATTGGATGAAAGTGCAGACTGCCTATTCCCTCACCGATGATTTTTTAATGTATTATGAGTAGTTTTTTTCTATAACGGATGATTTTTGAATATATTGTCAACAGTTTTTTCCTGTAACTGTGACCTGTTGGACTTTGTTTGTGAGGAAAGTGTCTTTCGGAA
Organism: Melipona quadrifasciata; assembly: GCA_001276565.1. Taxonomy (NCBI): domain Eukaryota; kingdom Metazoa; phylum Arthropoda; class Insecta; order Hymenoptera; family Apidae; genus Melipona; species Melipona quadrifasciata. Next base: position 222,770 of record KQ435823.1, on the reverse strand, counting down.
TATCGAAATGATATTTAAGAATCGTCGAAATCATTGAAGGAGTGGTTAATCTACAAGTTCACAATCAGAATGGAGGAAAATACAAATGAGCAATGTTTTAAACTCATAAAATCTTAATACTAACATGTATATCATTAAGTCACTCATACTTTGTATCATTTTTATTATTATTAACAATAATAATAAATGATTTCGGTCGTTGAAAATCCAATTCAGTGAATTCAACAAGTAACATCGTATATCCTATAGAAATTTCGAAACGGATCAGTTTTGCAAGGAATAATTTACAACGCGCAATGTGTTCTTGTTGTTCTTTATTCCAAACAATATTTGTAGAAATATTTTATTGATAAGTTTAATCTTTCACAAAATCGAGTTTGCAGGATAAAGAATTCATCCAAGTTGTGAATTTACACATTTGTAAATAAAAAACCGTTATATCTAATTATGTTGTTCATAAAAATATCATATTTCAATTAATTTTTTTAAATACTTTTAAATAGATGTTAATAGTCAAATATACATATATTAAATTTGTTCGCGCGCGTGTGTAACGATTCGAGATCTTTGTTATTAGTGAACTGTATGTATGTTCGCGCGCGTGTGATATCAGGGGTTTTTCCCTCGGTGGTAATTCTAATGTCGCGAGAGATGACCTGTGTTGCTTGGAAGTCGATCCAGTTCTGCTTGCAAGCCAAAAGAAAGCACGGACGCTCTCTCGGTTCCCTTTCCTTCGGCTTCGGAAAATCGCGGACCCAGAGTGGGGCACGAAGGGCGGATGCCCGTTGGCCATTTTGAGTGATCTTACGGGTCCCTGTTTCGCATGTGTTCGGAAAAGTTGGTTCCATGTTTCAATCCACGGTCGAGGGCCTTGTCTGCTGTTGCAGCAAATAAAGTTCAGCCAGACGGTCGAGGTTTTGTGACAAAAGTCACATGGCTCGTGGCTCAGGTCACCTAAAACACAAACTTTTCTCAACGTGTCTGCACCCAGACCATGGGTATTGCAGAATGGAACTGCCGAACAAAATTTTTCATCCCAATTTTCACTAGTTGCTGCTTTAAATCGTTATATTCCTTCATTGATAAAGTACCGCCACGTTCAATTCAACAAATAATTCTCGAAACAGATTTAGCAACACTGTTCATATTTTTTGATTTTAATTCTCATCACTAGTTGCGATGCAAAATCTGCCTGAATCGGTACGATAGGATGTGACACGAAAATGGTAATGAGGTGGAGTGAGCTCTGAACCATAGATATTATAATTCAATATTGTTGAGGACAGTCTGTTGTTGATCCTGTTCCTCTGCGGATATACACTCGCCGCGGAAAGTATGACATGCTCAAAAATTCTCTATTTTGATCTTTTTTTAGTTGTAAACACAATATATAGACTTTTCGTTTCTCAGAATGTGTGTCAGCGTTTGTTGATACTGTACAAACAGTTGAAGTTTGTCCTTTGTGTGAAATAGAGGTGTATATTGTATGTATATACTTCAGTGTGATTTAGTATCAGATGTAAATAAGTTGACACATATTTTTAGCTGCATTTTCTTATAATTTCTTAAAGATTAATTATAATAATTAATTTTTAAATTATACATTTTGTTTACCATTTTAACATTTTCACATGTAGAAACTATATGTTTTATTGTAGAATGCCAAAAATTCGTGAATTGACACCTGCTGAGAAGTTTCAAATATTTAATAGACGTTTAAAAGGAAAGATACAAAAAAATCGTGTCTAATTTTAATGTCGGCAGAATGCGTTAGGAAGATGGTAAACCGTTTAGAAACCAACGGTACTGCCGAAAATCTTTCGAAATCAGGACAGCCAAGGAAGTGCACAAAAACCGCAACATTTTTTCGAAACAATTGAAATCTGAATTGAATCTTCCTATCAAAGAAACACAAATCTGTATGAGAACAAAAGGAGCAGGATATCATGGCAGACTATCGAGAAAGCGATCACTTATCAGCAAACGTAACGCTCAGAGACAATTAGCGTTTGTTAAGCAATTTGTGAATAAATAAATTGACTTTTGGAAAAATGTTATATTCACGGACAAGTCAAAGTTTGAACTTCGTTTGAACAAAAGAAGACAGTTAGTATGTTGAAAAGTGGGAGAAAGTTTTAAATCTTCTTTAATCACTCGTACTGTAAAACACGGAGGTGATGCTGTTCTAGTATGGGGTTGCCTTTCAACGGCCGGTGTAGGTAATTTACAATTTATAGAAAGAATATTAACAGGAGAAAAATACGTGTACATTTTGCAACAAAATTTGACAAATTCAGCAAAAAAAATGAACATCCGAGATTCTTTTATTTTACAAATGAACAATGATCCAAAACATGTTTGTAAAGTGTCAACAAAATATTATAATGAAAGCAATACTCATTTATTGCCGTGGCCAGCTCAGAGCCCTTATTTGAACCCCATCGAACTTCTGTGGGACCATTTAAACAGAAATGTGCCTGAGCATTGTAGAAATAATAAATAATTATTTCAAAAAGCATTATTAAAAGCATGGTCCGAAATAGACCAAAATACAATTAATAAATCAATAGAAAATGCCAAAAAGGCTTGACGAGATCATAAATAATTGAGGTTACCAAACTTCATATTAAATGTGTACTTTTTTTTACTGCAAACTTTGTTTTTTTATATAACCATTCTTGTCAACTTACTTTCCGCACAAGATTCTTATAAATGACTGATTGTTTTGTAGTTGTTAAACATCTCATATAGTTTATCGTTAAATATATATTTTGTTAGATACTATCAATTAATATGTGTCAATTATTTACTCCATTCGCTTTAAAACTTTCGATTCAGTTGCCAAAAACTACATTTTTGGTGCTTGTTATATACTTTCCGCGGCGAGTATATATCCGGCTCGAAAGATCAAATGTTAAGTACAGTCTCGACTGTTGTCGATCCTGTTTCTCTACGTATATGTACTTGGCTCGAAGGACCATCCACTGTTGTGGGAAGTTGATTGAATGTTGAATTTGTAATAAGGCGAGTGATACACTCAGATGGTGACACTACATCAAGATGGTGGCACTAGAAGCACACTTTATACTGACGATCTTGACTTTACTTGTCGAAAGAACCTTCTTCCAACCGTGTTGGCCCTTTTTATACTGTTCACCTCATTGTCACCTTCCCAATCACGTGATCGGGATGGTGACATGTTAAGACTAAGAAATAGCGTCGGGCAGGTCAGTCACATAAAGCAATATTTGTAATTACCTTATGGGCCTGGCGATATTACCCAGGGATGCGTCCCTTTTACATTACATTTGTGTTTGTTGGCCTTGGTTATAAGGCCAGGTCCAAGAAACGCATTCTTAGTCTCTACCCCTGGTCTTAACAAATACATTAAATAATAAAAATAAATAATGGTAGAAGTATTACAAAAAAAAAATAACAATACAGTAAATAAAAGTTATTTTGAATTGTAATAATCTATTATAGATTTTGCAAGATTTGCAATTTCTGCTTCTGTTGCAATAATTTTTTGTAGAAAATGTAATAATCTATCAATTTCTTCTGCTTCTATTGAATTCGCAGAAAGTTACGAATGAGAAGATTGTTTTGCAGTATCTGTCTCTTCAGCAATATCTTTTCTGATTCATTAATCCACTCTGTTATTTCTTCACAGAAATTGTTTCACATGCTACATCGCAGTTTTTGATCAGAAAATAATAGAATGCATCAAGCTTTTTTCAGCTATTTCTGTTTCTCATTAAGAATTTTACTCCAGGAATTAAATATATTGGTAGAGAATATAGTGATCCATCTTTACTAAATCTATATACAGTCTTGTCGTCACTGTCCTTAACAAAGCGTAAACTATATTATTTTTTTTTTAAGGACCGATCATTTTGATGGTAAGAATAGATATACATGAAGTATCAGTAGGTTTAATGTTAACAACTATTTTTATCAGAATTCCAATAAATTTTCGAGAAATTTAGATTAATTACAATTATTTGATGATTATTGCTTTATTATAATTTATTGTTTTATTTGCTTAATTTTATTTAAATTTATTTAGTTCATGTATGTATTAAGTTTGGAATAATTTTTTAGGATTTCGGTGATAGTGATTGTGGGATGGATGTAAGGATTGGAAAGGATTTGAGGTAGATGAGAAAAAGTGAAAGTTCGGCGTTTCGTCTCGGAGTCGCTGCTTAGACTTATTTCATCAGTGGGGCTGATGGCAGCGACCCTTGACCCCAGATTGCTCGTTGTTGTAACTACCTACTAGGCTGGATCGGTCATCCATTCTAGCGGTGTCCGCATTCTGCTTGCTTAATATCGAAGATTGCTAGGACCTCGACGCTTGGCGCGCAGCCACTTACGGCTTGTGCTAGTCAGTGTTCGGAACTCGTAGTTGAGGAATCATAGGCTGCTACAATTTTTTAAAAAATGTTAAAATGCTAAATTTCTTTAGAATCGAATAATGTAGCAAACAATACTGGAATTCGCCGCACGTGTTTGATATTGGACGTTTATATTTCCACTCTTTTTTTCGATGCCAATTTCTGGAATATACCACTCCGTTCAACTGACCTGACTGTTGGACAGTACGCGGGGACTACTGATATCTCCGTATGAAAATAGCTTAAATTTTTTTTTATGAATAAAAAACATACTATCGTATTACATTTTGATACGTAATGATGCAACGCTTTGTTAATATTGATACACAACAGTAATACAATACATAGCTTGATGAGTCGATGTTTAGAAGAAAGTTTAATTTCTACTAAAAATCAATTTTCAAGAGTTTATGAAAAGAAATGAAATGATTTATTCAATTAAAAGTGACGTATCCACCACCAATGAATACAAAGATTTCGTATTATTTTTTTACGATATTTTTTTATCGTTTTTATTTTTATTACGGCATCGTTACGGCATCGCTTTTTCATATGCAACTGAAAATAAAAATCTTTTGAATCGCACAGTATCAATGGTACTTGGATGGATTAAATCTTATTGGCACAGAGATAATTCCACATTAATCTTATTAATGTCGTTTGCGAGTATATTTTCTAGCCTTTCACAGTTTGCATTGTTTTTATCGTTCTTTGATATTATATACGTATATCATTTTGAAAACAATGTTTAGTAAAGTTTATTGATGATGAAGAATGAAATCAACACACACGTGCGTGCACGCACTTACGCACGTCTGGACAAAAAAAAAATACCTTAATAAAGATTGATTCTTAATACTCTTATTTTTGTTGAATTTTGAACTCGTATAGATGAATTGACTGTGTCGAAGGACTATTATGTACAGTGTTCAGAATCTATTATGTACAGGAATAAGCGTTTAATAGAACGCTCGATGCCTCTTCAAAATCCATTGTCCAGTAATCAGTCACTTTTTATTAAATTTACGATCCTACCGATTCTAATAATTTTTGAATGTCGAGAATGTGATTTTAAGCAAATTTTTGCAATACATATAATCATCGCTTGGCTTTGATTTCTGAAATATTTCAAAAAACTGTTGCTACTATTACATTGCATTTTGCCCATAAATGTACATACGTGGCAATGTGTCAACATATGACCGCTTTATCTACTGTTTCTATAAACATCATGGGGACCAGTAATCAAGAGAAGCTTGTTAGAAAAAATATGATAAGCTTCAGTATTTGATAAATTTTCTTCCTATTTGCTTCGTTATGATAGACTTCACATTAAATGAAATTACATGAATTTCTAAATATATTTAATACGGTCTTACCGAACACAGTGAGGGCCAAACTGTGATGCGAAAAATAAATTCATCGAACCATAAAAACTTTCAAATTTATTATTTTCTTCACTGTAGGGATTTCTCTTGATCGTGCTTTCATGTATTCCGTTATTTTCTATTTCTATAATGTAGTCATACCTAACTTCCAATTCTAAGGCTCGATAAGTTTCCTTACCTCGCCATAAATAAATGTGAAATATATTGCAAGGAACGCATCCAAGCCCATAAAGTAAGTAAATATGACCTTACGGAACCAACCTCGCTCAACGATACATCCGGACTCAATTAGCTGCCTGCCTAATCCCATGACCGACGAAAACACAATGGAATCTACTACTATATAAGACCACCTACCAGACAAACCAGAAGTAGTTTACAACAATCCAGCAGACTAGTCAGTAGTTTTCAGGACGCGCGAGTGTCTACATCCAGCATCTCAACGCGTAGTCTCCTCACAACACTCTAATGGAGGTGCCCACTGGAGAGTAAAACTGTCGCGAGTTACTCTCGAGACCACTTCTCGCAAATGAATACTGTTCTGAGAGTTACTGTCTGAGAGCATCGCTCAACTCTCTGAGAGTCGACAAGTCACGACCTGCTTGTAAATGATCACAGTATTATACTGCTCTCGGAGAGTTGCTGTCAGAATTCAAAGTTTTGAGAGTACTCCCGTGTGAGCAGAAATTGTTCGGTCTCAAGAATAATAACTTTCAAATTTATTATTTCCTCCATAGCAGAGATTTCCGTTGACTGTATTTTCATGTCTTTCGTTTCTTTCTATTTTATTGTTCTCGACATGAACAAATAAAAAACATATTGTGAGATACTACTACTACTACTACTACTACTACTACTACTACTACTACTACTACTACTACTACTACTACTACTACTACTACTACTACTACTACTACTACTACTACTACTACTACTACTACTACTACTACTACTACTACTACTACTACTACTACTACTACTACTACTACTACTACTACTACTACTACTACTACTACTACTACTACTACTACTACTACTACTACTACTACTACTACTACTACTACTACTACTACTACTACTACTACTACTACTACTACTACTACTACTACTACTACTACTACTACTACTACTACTACTACTACTACTACTACTACTACTACTACTACTACTACTACTACTACTACTACTACTACTACTACTACTACTACTACTACTACTACTACTACTACTACTACTACTACTACTACTACTACTACTACTACTACTACTACTACTACTACTACTAATCACAGTGAGTAGGACCAAAGACAAATGGTCACGGTTTTGAGAGTTCTATCGGATAGTAAGCGTCTTTCTCGGAGAGTGAAAATTCTCAAAGTTGCTGTCACACAACGCTTGAGAGAACTCTCAAGGGAACTCTCGCGAGAAACTCTTAAATGGACATCTAGCATAACAGAGATAATAAATTCAGAAAGAAATTTAAGTTTTGAAACCGAAACATTAACAGTTATGATGAAAAATAAAATAGGAAAAGCCTGCACTTACAAAACAAAAAATAATCACTTACACGACATTATTTTTCATTTCTGAATTATAAAAAGTTCCATTTAATGTAACAAAAGAAATAAACCTAATTTATTAACAAATAGAAATGTTGTACAACTTATATGTAAATGAAGGAATGATTTATAGGCCATTCTATACAAATATATAGATACTTAAATTTTCCAAATGTCTTATTTCTGTGAAAAACGATCCTTACTTTCGATTTGAGTAATCCTAAAATATTTCAAAGAGACACATTCAGATCAAAGTAGTGTAGTCTGGATACTATAATGAAGCTAAAGAGACGTTAATTTTATAAAATTTATAAACTGAATATTTATTGTCCATCACGGGATGATTTTCTTATAGGAATATTTCTCTTTTCCTTTTAAAAATCTTAAATCTTTAATATCGATTTTCTACTTCATTTTAAAGAATTCAAAGGATATTTTATGTGTTGTTTTTAATTATAAACTTTGAAAAATTGACTACATATTCTTACATTGTGCTCTCTTCTATGTTTACAGGAAATATGTTTGGTGGTGTTCTTTGGTGTGGAATACATGGTGAGGTTATGGAGTGCAGGTTGCAGATCAAAATACATGGGCTGCTGCGGTAGACTCCGTTTCATACGGAAACCGATTTGTATCATAGGTGAGTGCGTTTCGCTGATGCATATATAGTTCTGGTCCAATTAGCTCTATGCCCGAGGGATAATCCAATTTCATGTTGTGCGATTGTCGTGGGAATACTAGCTCTTTTATGTCGAAAGATAAAACTTCTGTTGATGTTAAAACTATTAACTCGTATCTCTGCTGATTAATCACTGATGTATTATTCATTTTAAATATTTTCAATTAAACTCAATTGAACATCAATCAATATATTCTCCATTTAGTTGTATAAATCGACTTAAGAAAGTTGGTAGGAAAGTTTATTGATTCACTTGATTTATTTTAAGTTTACAGCAGTAACTTAAGATTTACTGAAACTTAATCAGCGATTTATTTGAATTTTTAAAACTTTTTAAAAATTATTTATTATAAACTTAAATTTCTGTTTTATTATACGCTTTTCGTCACATACAATGATATAAGTACAATGAATATAAGTATAATATATTATAATATTTAGTAAAAATATTAGTTTATTATTAGCATGATCTGTTAGTTTTTAACAAGTTCATATTTCAAATAAATTTTTTTCAGAAAGAAATTTTGCATACAAA
>KQ435823.1:192126-209343 GCA_001276565.1 Melipona quadrifasciata | reverse complement strand
AAAATGAAAAGTATGTCAAAAATTAAATACTAAAAAAAGGATAAGTATATTATTTTTATTTTCCCGATATTAAAGAAATAATTCTATCGTTTATATTAAATATGGCATTTATTTTAACTACTCTGCATTAAAGTAAATATAACGCATTTTTTATTATGATCTGAACATCTACTGTCACTTGGATTCTTAGCATAGTTTTTCTTTTCTGTTTTTTCTGCCTGCAGATTTAATTGTGGTGGTCGCGTCTATGGTGGTATTGTCAGTGGGAAGCAATGGTCAGGTATTTGCAACGTCCGCTATAAGAGGCATCCGATTTTTACAAATATTGCGAATGCTCCATGTTGATCGACAAGGTGGTACATGGCGACTTCTCGGCTCCGTCGTTTTTATTCATCGTCAGGTAAGTTTCATCATTATCTTCACATTCAACACATTAATTATTAGATTGTGAATGTTTTTGTATTTATTTATATAATGGCAAAAATGCAGAGGATGCACATTATATGCAAAAATATCTATAATATATAATACATAATAAATAATACATAAAATATCTAAAGTAGATCATTCACTAGAATATTTAATAGGTGAAACCAATCTTAATTAAAGGTTGTTTTTTTATATATGTTCGTAAAACTCTAAATTTGCATAATGATTCGCAATTTATTGATTATATTAAATATTTTTCGTTTTTCTCCTATTCTAATCAATGTTTGTATACCTGATATTTCAATAAAAGAAATGTATTTTTATCATCGTTATTATTCATACTTATAGTAAAAGTAATATCTAATAATTTATTAAAAAATAAATTAAGGAATTTGATCTTCAGATTTTTGAAGAATCTCTATTTACTTTTTTGTACAGTGATATACAGCTTCGATTGTTTGAACTAGCATTATCTAAATTCTCTATTATGCGAATATTTGAACGCTTATTCGGATATGTTTTATATATATACAAATTATACAATAAATCTATAATCGGTAAATGCATTTCAGATGACTTTGATATAACTTTTTCCTCGAACACTATATCATTAAAAAAAGAAATCAGTTGGGAAAAAAGATAATGTATTTTTATTGTTTTGTTTTAAACTAAGAATTCTTATAACTTTAGGAAAAAACGTCAATCTTTTGATTAAGATAATTCATAATATTATTATTAAGATAATTCATAAAGTCATCGTATGGTATGAGTGAAATGTCTGATGTTCGAATCCTGTTTCAATATTCCAGTTGTCGAATATTGAATATTTTTCTTTCTTTTTTATAAAAATAAATGTGTTACGACACGGATTCGATGTTCGTTTCAGTACTGTCCGTTTTCCTTACGAACAGTTATGAGGATAAGGATAGTTCGGGTTGAATTTCGACGAAGCTTTTGTGATTAAGTGATGTATTTTGATGATGGTGATGACGATTGACTGGTTGCGCGATTATACCGAAAGGAACTGTGTCACGACGATTGATTGTTGGCGATATTGTCTAAAAAGAACTGACTCGAGATGTGTCAATCGGTTGCTTATATACTTCAAAGGATGCTTGGCTGAATTTCTCCCATTTTTTAGTCATTTGTAGACCCAGGTACGTCAGTGTGACCTACGCAAACTCTTAGAAGGACTCCTGATCTTTGACCATAATAGTAACAAAACTTATGAAGTGTGCTATTATTTATGACGGATCTATATCGGTTCTATATCGCTATTGTTTCTGCTTGAGATGACTTGTGTACAAAAACCACAAATTTTTATTTCAAATGACGATTATCGTTCGAGAACTTTATAAAGTACCATTACGGTTCAGAACTTCTTGGAAACACCGAACCCTAATAAAAATTGGGAAAAAGATCCCCAGAAGAGATCAATAAATTTCGTTTTATTACGCGGACTTCTCCTTAGTCTTACAGTGGAATGTTTTAACGGAACCTTCGTATCGTGCAAAATGAAAACTTAATATTTCTTTAGTTTATACTTATACATTGCCTTTGGGAAAATACAAAATCTAAACACGAAGCCTTTCCCTTGCACCTGTACTCCATAAAATATAATCAAATTTATCTTAATGCTAGGTGTCCATTTAAAAGTTTCTCGCGAGAGTTCTCTCAAGCGTTGTGTCCATTTGAGAGTTCATTGTCTCTGGTCTTATTTACTGTGGTGTTTAATTCGAAACACGAGTTTAAACAGTGACATCACTATCGTGGAGGGGCAAAAAATGTGTGCCCTCTTAAATTATTATATAATATTTATATTTATATTTATATTTATATATAATATTTAAATTATTATATGAGCGAGGTAAATTATTATATGGACAGTCCCTTTACAATTTCCAATGGTCCTAGGATGCGTCTTTCGCAATATGTTTTTTATTTGTTCATGTCGAAAATAATGAAATAGAAAGAAACGGAAGATATGAAAGTACAGTAAAGGGAAATCCCTGCTGTAGAGAAAATAATAAATTTGAAAGTTTTTATTCTTGGCTCGATATTTTTCGCATCACAATTTGGCTCTTGCTGTGTTCGGTGAGACCGAACAATTTCTGCTCGCACGGGAGTACTCTCAAAACTTCGAATTCTGAGAGCAATTCTCCGAGAGTAGTATAATACTGTGTCCATTTGCGAGCAGGTCGTGACACGTCGACTCTCAGATAGTTGAGTGATGCTCTCGAACAGTAACTCTCAGAACAATATTCATTTGCAAGAAGTGTTCTCGAGAGCAACTCGCGACATTTTTGCTGTGGACACCTAGTATAATATAGAATAAAAGATTAAGTACTAATAAAGTAGTGTAAGTTGGGTTCTTTTTTATGAAATGGCGGATCAAGCCTCTTTCCTACCATGCGTTTAGATTTTAAATTTACCCAAAGGCATTGCTATATATAAATTGAAGAAATATTCATACATATTTATGTATGAATTAAAATAATATTATATTTTATTTATTTTTACGAAAAAGAAAATATTCGGCCTATTAGATGTTGGATTCAAGTCCAGTGACTCAGCAGGCCTGCTGTCTGAGATATCTATATTTGAGATGTTTCTTCGAAAACGCCTTCTTTCAAAGTTGTAAGAAAATATTATTTGGGAATCTACGGTGAGGTCGCGTTTTCATTACATCGTAACTTGCTAGGTGTTGTGTGCTACTTTACTGGCTATCGTAGCGCGTTGGAGTCAGCCCTTATATAAGGTCAACTCTCCAAAGAGAGGACACAGATGTCCTTCCTGATCATGTGATTGGTTGTTATTTTCGACTATTTGGCAAAAGATAGTCCCATAAAGTAATATTCTCAATTACGGGCCTAACGGTACCCCAGGTTTATTGGTCCTTGCAGTAGGACCAAGGCCAGAGGAACGCATCCCTCTTACCACTTTCACAGTGATCTAGCACATTAGAGAGCTCTGGGGCGAAGAATTCGCTATTGAGTTCCCCGTGTATTTGTTTCATTGAGATTCTTTCTCTGCAGGGAGAGAATTGTTGGTCTCCTGCAATCATCTCTCGTTTATCATCCTAGCGACGCCGGAGACCATACCCGATGTCGGTCTTTCTCAGGATCATACTGGCCAGGGTAACAAGTCCGAACCCGTACTCCCGTTTATCCCATGGGTGTTCGCGCATGCCTAGAGGGTATAGATGTTGTTGTACCCATCGCGCGATGTTCTTTTTTCCCGTTATGATAGAAGGAAGTGAAGAAACGCTTCTCCCCTTCATCTCTCGCCCATGGAGGCTGTGAGGCTAATGGGACCTTCTAGCAATAGCAGGCCGCGCTATCTTCAGATGGGAGTGGTGCCGCTTCTGATACGGCGGCCGGGAGCCATTCTACGGCGCTGTCTTTCTAATCTCTCCTCTCCTGGCTCCTTTCCGCTTCTTCTTTGTGGGCCATCACTTTCTCGCAAAAAGAGGTGACCTCCACTGGCTTTCTTCTGTCAGTATTACCACCGGCGATAGGTACTGAAGGCATCGCGCTGCTCCTCGAATAAAGGACACTCCTCCAGTGTGTGCTGGGCAGACTCCTTAGTTTAGTCAGCGATCCCAATTAGCTAGGACCGCCTCCACGGCTCGTCTTCGGCCGGCGCCAGCACTCTCCACTTCTATTTTCCATCTTCGTTGCATCCGCTGGTATGCCCGTCGTCTCATGTTCCTCACCTCGGTCTCCAAGTTAACCGATCCTCCTTCCCGGAGGTCTCTACATCTCTGTCTCCATCTCCACTAGCAATTCAAAGAGGACAATTTCCGTAAGCGTAAGCGCCACCTCGAACGAGATTATGCGGTACGCCTGCACGACTCGGATGGCCATTTATCGCTGTATCCGACGCACTATCTTGATGTTTTCTCGACTGGTCAAGAGATCCCGGGATCAGATCGGCGCCCTATAGAAGACCATAGACTTTACTACGCCGGTGTAGAGGCGACGGACCTTTTCCTTCAACCCAATGCAATACCCTCCACTTTCGGTGCCAAATGGGCAAAACGCTGCTTGAAGTTCAGTCAATCATCCAACTTCAGTGTACCCCCCACCCGGATGCACTTTCCGTCCATCTTAAGCCATGTCTGAGGCGGGTTTCGCGACCGAGGGAGGCCGTGGTATTTTATGGGGTATTCTCCTCTCAGAGAAATAACTGTCAGTCATATATATATATATATATATATATATATCCTCAAGTAGGGAGGTGCCCGGTGTTGAACTAGCGCCCTCCTTATCTTTATCCAGAGCAAGGAATTGAAGACGTTGACTATATCGATGGACACTTCGCGTCAACTCCGCGAGAGATTTGACGCGATTGATCGCGTCGATGGTGGAGCGTTCCACGCGGAAACAAAACTGATTGCCAATCAGGGCCTTCTTGGGTTAAATGTCTGAAGAGACGTGCGAATATCATCTCAAAAAGCTTTCTCAGCTCGTTGAGGAAGGATCGGCCGGTATGCTAATGGAAAGTTCGGCGATGTATCTAGCTTCGGCACCAGTTTTGCAACCTTCCAGCCCGAGAACACTGTCCGGGCCCGGGGCAGTGTTGTGCGCCGTCACCGATGGTGGAGTATTCAGTCCGAACGGGGTCGGGGCATTGTTCACCCAGTGCCCCAAGAAATAGGGCAGTCAGAACCTGCTCCAGAGCCTCGGAGTAGAGTGCTTCGGTCACGAGCGACACCTTAGATCTAAGCCAGCACCAGGCGGTAAGGACGTCCCCACGGGTTGCGGTTGAGAATGTCAATAAGTTCTTCCCACGCCCGCAATTTGGTCTCCCTGATTGATTTTTGCAGAGCCTCTACGGCCATCCTGTATTGTCGGTATAAGGACTCCTCGTTCTCTATATCACGGCGTTTCTTCTTTCAGACCCGTTAGCAATGGCAGCGCGTACGCAGACAGGTAATGCGCTTCGCTTCTATTTCAGGGGACCACCAGTACACAGAGTCGTGAGAGAATGGTCGAGCGCGAAGCATGGCAGCTTTGCAAATTGCGACCATCACACGTTTGAACCGCATTCCTCCCGCTCGACATGTGTAATCGGGCCAGCTGGCAGCTCCAGTCATGTCATAGCGTGAGCGGCAGCCTCATCAATCTTTTTGAGCGCCCATCTCGTCGGTATAGGTATTCGCTAGCGGCGAACATTCATATCCCCCCTTGGGGGATTGGAACCGTATTATGATGAACGATGGTCGCTAAGTGACTTCATCTCTCCTGCCACTTTCCATTCTGTCACACGGCGCGCCGCGGAGGGGAAGGCTCATGACAGATTCACTATTAACTCTCTTTGCTAGCGGATACAGGTACTCACGTTGCCGCTGTTCAAGAGCCAGAGATTCAGACCCGCCTCCCAGTCGGCTACTACCTCGCTTCTTACATTCATCGTAGGGGAGCCCCAAAGGATAGACTTCGAGTTGAAATCCCCTGATACCAGTGTTGAGCATGAAAGGAAGCAAGCCATACAGTTCCGGACTCCATCAAGAAACATCTTGAAGAGTGGGGTGTGACAGCTGTTCTTCCTCAGTCTATGGCGACGGAGCCCAACTCGTTTCCGACCCAGTCGGGGCAGTCGGGGATCCAATACGGTTCCGCCGTTTCGGCCAACCTAATGTTACACTCGGTCATAATTTGCTAGACTTAGTAAGTGGCCCTGTAGGGCCATCATTGCATTGTTTCCACGGCTTCTTCATGGTTGCATTCTTCTTCCTGTTGGACTGCGGGTGGTCCCGTCTTCCTCTTCGGTGGGCACGGTTGTTAGGATTTTTGACGCTGCAATCGGAGGGAGCACCGCGAGTCCTTGGCTCCTATTGCCGACGTTGGTGCTTCCCGGGTTTCTCCTCTTGTTTAATGGTGTGCAGCAAACCTTGCTTCCCAGGCGATGTTCTGCTGGCCTATCGAGATCTGCACATAGCGAACACTTGAAGAGGGCGATACAGATCTTTGAATTGTGAACACGCAAAGCACCAACCGCGCTACGATCGGTGTCTGAGGTGTACCATCACTTCACATGGCCCTTCTTCAGGCAGCGGTAACATTGAAGCGGGCGTGTAGCAAGTGCTTTCATCCAAGCTGATGACCATTCGACCAGGATTCTACCTGCAGAAATAATCTTTTTGGCAGCCGCTGCAGGACACTGGATCCTAGTCCCAAAGGTGAGCGTCGCCGTATCTCCTCAGTTCTGACGTCACCTCGGATTCCGCCACCTCGCATGCGCCAGCCGTCACCATTGCCAGCGTCACTTCAGTCGAAGTGATAGAGTTCTCTAGATCACTTATACGGAGGTACGCTTTCTTTGTAGGGCGGGCTATCTTTACTTTCTCTGTCTCCGAGAAAATCTTCTTTAGGCGGCCTGCGAGATTATTTGCTTTGGCTACGCTCTTTTTTCCAGGGATTTTCAGCGCCAGCTCGCCTGAGATTGTTCGCCACGGATAAATTTGTAGGATCCCAATCTCTGATATTTTGATTCGGACAATGCTCATTATTTCCGCGTATATTTTTTGGCAGAAGCCACACACACACACACTCAGGGTAACCGCTGCCCGTCTTGAAGCTCTAGCTAGATCTGGCTTGTCTGGCATTCCCTTCATTAAGGTCTGCTGCCGTAGCCGGCCCTTATCACTTGCTAATTTTACAAAATGGAGAAACGGTGCCCACGGATTGTTTGAAAATATTTTGGCATAGCATAAGATCAATTTCCGCTGCCTTGTGACGATCAGGAGAAAATTATTTGAGCTTGCTACTAACCAGTAGTCCGAGGGCCGTTTCGATCTGGGACTCTGTGGACTATTGTCGTACTGTTACTTTTCGTGGAGTGTGTATCATTAACGGGCTGTTGGTCGTGGAGATGAACGGTGCAGAGTTTCATTCTCGACGGGGTTACGTCGTAATGTAATGACATGTATTCATGTCTGGTAGAAATTGATGCTTGCGAGTGATCTACAGATGATGAAAAAGATGAAGATTGGGAAAGGCGTTCCTGTTGGGCGATCTGGAGCCGTGGTTACTGCCAGTAAAATGGCGCTTAGTTGGCGCCGAAGGACGAATATGTCAGGCTCGTCGGCGAATAAAAGGACAAAAAATAGGCAGTTTCGGTACGGCTTGAACATATTAGTGAATCGGTGGTCGTTATGGCTGTCAAAAAGCTAGTGTTGTTACTGTTTGCAACGCCGAGGCTTCTTATTGTAGAGGGTGTCCTCGCAATCGTTCCATTTTGTAATTCGGCGGAAGTGCTGTTGTTAATGGAGCGTGCAGCTAACACGATGGATACTATTTTGCAAGGAAATCGAAGCGTGACTGTGGATAAACTAGATCTGATCGATTTGTTTCCTTATGTTTAGCCAATGGTTTAATTGGCCGTTGGTGAGAATGGCGTCACAGTGGACAACTGCAGTTGGATATTTCTTTATGTCCTTCCCGATCACGTAATTGGAAAAATAAACTGTTTTCGTCTAACAAAGATCAATCCTATGTCAATAACGCATTTTCTACATATTATATTTTTGGTTTTTTTTTTAATAACAAAAATATATTACTTCTTCAATCTCTCTCGATCGTGTTTCAGTATGTATCAAAATACGTAAAATTCGGAAAACTCACTAAAATGCATATTTACCGAATTTATATGTCACGACCACTATGGTATTTTGTATCTTTTAATGGACAGAGTTTTGTCACAAAATTGAACTTATCCCTGAATTTCAAGGTCAAATTTTTTATAATTACATTATATTCTACTTATTGCGAAGACTAAACTTGTAAAAAAAAAAAACGATGAATTGCAAATGATCTCCTGAAAAACTTCTTTTACATGATCTTTATTATCAACATATTTACATTTCACAATTAGATATAAGTTATGGAACAGGGAAATTTTTTTTCACAGTTAAAATATTTAACATGAAATATCCTAAATAAGACGGATCGCTTACTAATTTTATGATTTTAAATTACTTAAAAATTGCTTATTCTATAAGAAAATGCTTCATTTGAATGATATCGAAGGGAACATGATTAGATTATTAATTCTCGTGTAAATAAACACGTGGAGAATGTATAAAGATCATCTATGTTTTTAATTACTACTGATGATGAACATTTGCGAAAACTGCAACATTAAATGACGCTGTCTTTGATTTATAAATCTTTAACTAAATCTATGAATGTCTATATCTATAAATTTTTAACTAAATCATACTTAATTTCATTAATTGTTGTTATTAATATTTCTTTGAAATATACACGGTCTTTCTTTGAAATATATGAAATATATAAAGATAAAAGAAAGTAATTATTCTATTATTCAAAACCTCTCTTATCGAAATATCCATGTTCCCTAATTTTTGAATAATTCAAATTCTACTGCATTTTCATTATTAATTGAATTAGTATAATTGAATTTATTAAAGAATATTTAATATATCTTGCATTAAGTAGGTATATTTTAATATTTATCAGTAGACTCCGGATGTTTATGCTTAATAAATATGTAAAAAACATATGCTATTTATGCCTTAAAGATATACAATAATATGCACGAAAAATATGCAAATATACACAAACATGCAGGGAAAATATACAAAATTAACAATACATTTTGTGATTATTGTGACATATTGTAATTCGAGTTACAATAAATGACAAGCATTTTTTCCAAATGGAATGGTATTAATTGACGATGCTTATCCGTAAAAATTATTTTATATGCGGAAAATGATCGTTCTACGTCACACGATGTAAGCGGTTCTGTACTTATATTTACTCCAGCAGATTTTTGGCCGATTTATTGGATCTTGTACAAATTCATTGTTTAAACTATTTGAAATTTGTATCAATTTCGTTAACCCAGTATATTTTTCTGCAACCGCAGTTACTTTTTTCCTAATTTTTTCTCCGCAATTACCAGATGCTTTTTAAATGATTAATGTAATTCATATATATTCCCATTGAAGTATTTAACGGCAAACTACTTTCCAATTTTTCTATCGTGGCAGGCAAAGTGCTTCAATAAATATTAAATTTTGTGTAAGTTCATCTCGTCGGTTACCACATCTTGTGCTGTTTTAATTGCTGCAGCATCTTTTTCTTTAAATGTTTGAACTACCTATTAACATAAAAAATAAAATAGATATGGCTTTAATCGAACTCTAAGTAAACTTATTTAACGAAAGTTCAACAAACCTCTTTAATTTTTCCAAAATGTTCAGCATAAAATAATGCCGCTTCAAAATGCCTCTGGTAAATTAAAAATTAAATTAAATTACTTAAATCGTAGCAATCATCCAAGTAATTTTTTTTAGCGTCGATTCATCCGGAATATGCGATCTGTATATTTCGTTGGAAAATATCTCCATACATCGTTATTTAAGGCACACCAAGGCATATTGACAGCAACCATTTCTCGGATTAAATCTGCGTAAAATTCATTTTTTTTTTTTTTTTTTTTTTTTTTTTTGGAACTCGTTGATGACTGCTGTGAACTATCGTTTCCACTCATGTTAGCTACTTCCTTGTCTTTTACGTGTAGCAGTATTTACATGTTGCATTAATTGGGATTTTCTTTCACATTTTATACTTTTATTAGTTCATTAAAGTTCACAATACACACTTCTTTCATTGCACTCATCGATAACAAAATTAAAATCGTCTTCAATCTAACTTTTCAATAGTGCTATTCTACTTCTCCGAATTTTTGGCATTATTAAAAACACTTTAATAAATACAAGTGGAAGCACGATTCCTCCTGATATCACTGAGGTAATCAAACCAAACTACCTGAATTTGAAACACACTGTCACATCTAATGCTCAACGAACAACTGAAGCCTATTATATTACAAATATGCCTTAATGTGTATCAAGAGAGTTTCCGAAATGTATGTGTATAAGAGAGTTTCCTGATAGATTAAATTAATTCCATCAGAAAGATATTCCACATGAACACGAAGTATATGCAGGGCAAAGAACATATGCCATAACATGTTGCATATATTTTTAAACATAAAAACATATGCATTGTGCAAAAAATACAAAAAGTGCAAAATAAAAAATATATTTTTCGAATTCTCTAATCGAAAACATATTTTGTTAACAAAAACTATCCAGGTCCTATTTCTCTACCTGTTTTCTATAAAAATATGTATTTGCATAAACATCCAAAGTCTACTTATCAGTAATTTATAATACTGGTTGATAAAACAGAACGCTAGTCGGCCTGTTTTATTCATCTAAATACGATCATTTTGTATTGTCAATCCTTTTTAAAATAATTTTCGAAAATATCATCAGTAAATAAATTATTTAATATACGATTAATTGAATCACCATACTGCTTGAATGGCTCGATTTTCGAATTCCAAAAATTAATAAACTTTAATCGTTTGCATGCAGGCAAATTGACCTTAATTTGTCGATTCCTATTTGTGCTGCTATTATGAAAAATAATTCAGTTTTTTAGAATAAAATAAAACAGTTCTTAATCGTATTGTTTCATATTTTTTAGGAGCTGATTACAACACTGTACATCGGATTTCTGGGTCTTATTTTCAGTAGCTACTTCGTGTATCTTGCCGAAAAAGATGTTGCTGGACCCAATGGAAAAACAGATTTTTCCAGCTATGCCGACGCATTATGGTGGGGTGTGGTAAGTGAATGTTATTTTTACTTTTTAATGCATATTTTTTTTTTGTAATTTGATAGTTCTATTAAGACTGATAGGCACTCTATATGAAATTATCTTTCGGCCGCTTATACATAAGCTGTTTGGAAATATTTTTACCTGTTTTCCAAATTAATATTTAAATATCATTTATCAATCTTTATCGTTATTTTGAGGTTTTTGTAAGAGAGATCGGCGAAACAAAAGCAACGTCCTATTGATAGTCATTGTTTGTTTGCACGAGTTTATTAGGTGATTTAATATCTATGTATCCAAAATAATTGATGATTAAATAAGTGTGCTATTTGTTCGCGCGCGTGTGTAGCGAGACGAGATCGTGTTTAGTAATGAGTGGACTGTATCAATGTTCGCGCGCTGAATATCAGGGGGTTGTCCCCTCGTGGTTACCTTGTGTTGAGAGAGAGTGAACTTTATTACTCGAAAGTCGAAGTGATTCTGACTTGCAAGCCGAAGGAAAGCCCGTATGCTTTCTTGGTTCCCCCTCCTTCGGCTTCGGAAAATCGCGGGTCCAGGGTGGGGCACGAAGGGTCGGATACCCGTTGCCGTCGTGGGTGATCTCGCTGGCCTGTGTTTCTCACGTGTTCGGGAAAGTTGGTGCCATGCTTCAATCCACGGTCGAGGGCCTTGTCCGCTTAGAACAAAATTCAGCCATGTGGCCAAGGTTTTCTGACGACACAGACTTGTTAAGGACACTTAAAAACCAATAAATTTTCCTGGATGTGTCTGTACCCAGACCATGGGTATTGTAGCATGGAAACTCTCCAGAACACTATTCGTCTATCAGTTATTTGGAGTTTCAAAAACAAAACTTTTTACGGCTAAAGTTAGTCAGTATTTTTTTGAGTAGGTGGATGACTCAGTGAAAAGATGATAACTAATACAAGTTTTATTGATCAAAGCTGATTGCAGACATGTGACACTCGTTAATTCTAAAACGCATAAATCAAAAATTTATTACTTCCTAGCAGTAAAATGAATTATGGTTTGGTTTGCATTTCCGTTAGATATTCCTTTGAATGTTTCGGTTTAGTGTTTACTAGATCAGGGCTCAGAAGCATCGCGTAGGTTAATGGTCGCGCTTATGATTGATGGCAATATAAGCGATTGAGTATACATTATAGTATAAAAAAATGAGTGATGTGTGCGTTCGTGTCTTTGTTTCTGTATATGTGTTTTCTCGTGACCGAATGATACTTTTCCATTTTGACTGCAATTTAGCATCCCAATCACATGACGTCATATATCAATAAAAATCTTATCAGTAAAGGAATCCATTAATGTATCAGAACCTTTCCGACAATTATCGTCACTTTCACGTTCTAACATGAACAAAACAGTAATTATATAAAATTTACATATAATTTATAATTACTATAAAATATAATTACAGTTATAAAATATAAACGCGTTACAAATAAAGAGAATTAATTCGGATATTTTTTTCCAAAAGAACGGTTGAATTGCTACTATAGTTTCTTTGCTTTGAGTTTTTTTTTCTCATAATGATAGAATACGATATAATAAAAAAAACATTTGACCGTGAAAATCATAATCCACTTTTTAAATAAATTTACACCAGTTTGAAGGTATTGAATCATCTCTCATAGTCAAATAATTTTTACAAATGATTTTTTGATACAAAATTTTTATAACTGTATTATTTTTTTCACGTAAGTTAAACTCGTTATAAAAATGGCTATAATTTTTGAACGGAGAAAGATTTCTCCGAAAAGATTCTCCGATTTCTCGGATACCCATCGGTTGTCCTAAATACTAAATTTTTGCATCTATTTCTAATATTTATAAAATATTTATTAAATATTGGTTTGTTTTCACGTAAAAAATATCAGTAATCTTTCAAGATTCGATTATACATACATCAATTTTATGAGTGTTAAGTGCGTAAAAGACTGAAGCTTAGTGACCGAAGACACCGACTAAAACGTGTTGTGACTTTAGAGAAACACTCGCAACACATTAGAAAGTACCACGATGAGAAATTCGTGTTAAAAAAATTGATCACAACGTATTGTGGCATTTTCGTAATTATGTTAGAAATTGAAAATTTTTATAATTGTAGTTGGCAGATTGCTTTTCCAAGACCACAACGTGTTGTATTGTTTTTTTTTTCTTACTGAACGTTTTTAGTCTAAATTTAACATATACATATGTATACGTATATGATATAGAATACGTATAAGTACATGTATAATATATTATTTGCTCATGCAAATAATATAATAACAATAATAATAAAATAACATCAGAAAAGAAAACGACAAGTTGTTCTTGTTTAATGAAAAAAAATCAAATGCTTCTTTTTTTATCGTTTTATATTCATTTTGAAATATCCTCTGATTTTTGTGAGCAGCGTACTATACAGAGTATTCACGAATTTACTGTCTAGTGTTTTTCTTCACAAACGGTAGATGTTATGTAGAAGTAAAAGAGGAAAAAGTTGTACTGTTTTTCTTACATGATGTAATGATGCACAAAAATTTTTTAAATGGAATGCTATATTTTTCTTACATTGTATGAAAGCAAATATAAAGACGAATTCAACGATGTATTATTTAATGACCTTCACACTTACGTAAGGTCAGGTACGAGAGGAATATTTCGGATATCGATGTACTTACCGATGTTTCATATTAAGATGTTTACAGTTCATATTCAATATGAATATTTCATATACACTTTTAGTAGTTGTAAATAGATTTGTATTGTTACTTACTCTTAGAATGTGCAAAACATAGAAAACTATTTATTAAGGCCAACGGTGTGTAATATTTATGACTTTAATGGCGTGCTCTGGAGCATGGAGCAGTCTGGACTCAGCGTATCAAATTAGGAATTTTTATACGTTTTTTACATACCTCAAGTATGGACCATTTAAAAAATCTACAAGTAGCCCTCCCATAAATCTTAGTTTCGAATGCGAGAAATTTTTTCCGCACAATACAATTACCATGTCATAAACATATACGTACCATGCGAATAGTTTGATACACTGTCTTCCGGCAAAAATAATTTAAAATAAAAAATAATAAATACCTGTGTATCCATATCATAAGTCACATATATATCATAAGCAGAAGTTACTAAAAGTATATTGCATGGAACACAAAAGCATATTCTAGCGAGTTGAAATCATCCATCCGAGTATCAATACGCAATATCGGAAATATTTTTTTCGTTCCTAACCTTATGTAAATGTGCAGATTATTGAATGATATATCGTTGAATTTGTCTTTATCATATTCGCTTTCATATAATGTAAAAAAATAACCATTTAAAAAGTTGAAAATCATGTTTAGTTCTCAGTGTGACTAGAAAATAGTATAATTAGAAAAAATTTTTTGTGTACTATTACATTGTGTCCAAAAATTGTAACTTTGTCTTCTTTCATTTTTCTATAGCATCTACCGTCTATGAGAAAAAACGCTGGGCAGTAAATCCATGAACTATATTATTGTGAGAATATTTGTTTGACATAAATGAAACCGATTATAAAATAAATAAAAGAAAAATAGAAAATATTGGATTTCTGAGTGGTACTTTCCAAATTTAGTTTTAACATCATTGTCGTTTTATTTTATATTTCATTGTATTCTTCTTTTGGAATTATTCTTAACTAAAATTAATTGATCGAAGTAGAATAGTGAGCATTATCTAAATATAGATAACTTTAAAATTTAACGACAAGTATTAAGTATTAGATGAATGAAAGAAATTAATGAAATATTATAGGTAACATATAAATTTGAACAACTACATGATAGTTCAATTAATGACTTTTGTTGAAAGAAGCATTTTTTGAAAATGTTTGCTGTTCCAATATCTAATGCAAAACTGATTATTTGAAATATTTTTTAATCACGTCATCAAAACTGTTTAAAAACTCAATAAGTATTCTACATATATATTATATATAGTAGCGCTTAGAAATACATTAAATTTTCAATATTTCGAAAAATTCGTGATACTTAAACTGTTATAACTTCGTAACAAGAAACCATACCGCAATGAATCTGATTACTGATAAATTCATTTTAAAACGTGCAGCTTCTTTTTCTTTGTCATCTAGTAAAGTAAAGTATGGGAAGTAAAGATATTGTTTTTTCTCGAAAATGCTACAAAATCATACGTTTTTAAAAACATTGAAAAAATTTTTTCACGACAGAATTTATGATAGATTTGAAGACTGAAGCTTTCCCTTTACAATAACCCTCTAAAATCTACTGTACAATTTCTTTTCGTTAGGTTATTGTTTTTTGATATATCTGAAAATGACAAAAATTTGACGAAGTCCGAATTTCTTTTTATTATTGTCAGAATTTTTATTTAACCCTATTATTCAAAGTTCAATAATTTGGCAGAAAATAATCATATTGCAGAGAGTCATTGTGAAGAGAAAGCTTCAGTCTTCAAATTCACATAGATTTAATCATAAAAAAAAATTTCAATGTTTTATGAAACATTGAGAAATACAGGATATTGTATAACGTTTGTTAATTATTTATTGTGATTAAAAATATTTGTTTCATTATTACATGACATAAGTTATTACAGAATGTGCTCAAAGCGATGATCATTGACATCTAAATACTTTTGTAATCTAATTCTTAAAATATGTTTCGCATTACTTAACATTAATGCATTGTTATTTCTACTCTTCTCCGATAATTTGTTGACTTCAGTGGTTGTTGGTGACATTCTGGGTGACTGCTTGACTGCTGGCAAGGTGACTGCTTGCTAAACGAGAATGACTAATTCGGAATATGTCTCTGTATTTATAGTTGTCGAATGAGTGAACAGGGGATCGATAAAACCGAGGCCGAAAATTTAAATGTGGATTTGATTATCGTTTCCTCGCAGATTGTCGTTGTTCAACTGCTGTCCGATTTTTCAGGAGATAGCAAATTTGACGAATAAAGTTTCTTGAAATCGTTTTCTCTCGAGATGTGACGCGAAATAGAAATTTTAATTAGGTTGTT
Organism: Melipona quadrifasciata; assembly: GCA_001276565.1. Classification (NCBI taxonomy): domain Eukaryota; kingdom Metazoa; phylum Arthropoda; class Insecta; order Hymenoptera; family Apidae; genus Melipona; species Melipona quadrifasciata. The sequence continues at coordinate 193,211 of KQ435823.1, read as the reverse complement.
TTTCAATTTGGCAATAATTACTATGCTGCTCAATTATCCACGGAAGAGATTTTAATAAATATATTTGTTAACTGATGATAGTTGTACAACAATGTGTAATGTCGAATTCACAATAAAATTAGAAATTACGATTTTAATATTCTTCTCAGTTTGATAGAGAGATTTTATTATTTTAATGTCATGGATTTCAAACTGCTAATAAATACAGTGTGAAAATTCAAATATTTTCAAATTTTACTATAGGAAAAAATAATAATTTGAAGTAATAGTAAGCAAAACATTTTTTCGAAGTCTTTTTTGCAAAATTCTATGATTATGTAAGACTGATCATTATGATATAATAGCTGAGATAAACTCTAATTCATTGAAAATTCATTAAAATACCAAAAAAAAAAAATTATTTTTATGATATTACTACAAATCAGACAACATGAAGATTTTGAAAGATTGACATAATTCCACAATTTTTTAAATCGCGATTAATATCAATAAACATATTTATATTTTTAATATTACTGATTGAGATAAATCGTAAATATTCATACATTAATTTCTCCTTTTAATTATTGAAATCAGTCGAGATTATTATTTGAATTGGTGAGTTAATGAGATTTTTTGTAAAATAATAAATGCCCCATTTTAAAAATACCCGGTGATCATGAAATTTAGTAAAATGATGATCTTGAAAATATTTTTTGTTTATTATCACATTTGCCCAAACACATTTACTCCAACAATCTTTTCTATCATAAAAATGACGAGAATTTAAAACGTTTAAATTAGATGAGACATACGATGTATCATTTACAGATAATCAAAGTTATACCATTGACTAGTCAATGATTATACATATAATATTTTATAATCACAAATTATATATCACGATCATCATAATATGATTTTATACCTCTAGATTGGTAATTTTTTGAAAAAGCTAGTGCAAAATTGTCCTTGAAATTCAAGATTAAAATTTTTTGTTTATATTGTATATTTTGTATTTGTATTGTATTCATCACGTATCGTAAGATCGCACGTCATATATCAAAGGATCTATGGGTCGCAATGATCTTGAATTGATATTAAAA
>KQ435823.1:143547-154766 GCA_001276565.1 Melipona quadrifasciata | reverse complement strand
AAATATAATTCAAATTAAATTAAAAGATATAAAAAATATTTTTAAGAATATCTCAAAAACTATAAAGTGTAGAAAAAGTTATTTAGAATGTTATCTTAGTTACTTAAATTATTTAAAAAGTTACTTAGAATATTTCAAAGGTTATATGTGTGAATAATTTTCGAAAGCCATTGAAATCGGAGAAGTGTATACTCTACCATATAATTATTGAAAAATAAAATTTTTTCCTTTAAATGTAATATAATTATTACAGACAGTTAGTGTATAATTCACTTTTAAGATTCATCTTATTTAATCTCTCGATTAATATGTAATTATGGAAAAACTTCAATCTGAGATTCTAGAGATTTAGACAGTGAACTCTTGTATCAGGTTTTATAGTTATAAAATTACAATTTTAAGAATAACCTGTGACTGTGATCTGAGTTGAAGTTAAATGTAATTTATGATTATTTTTTAGTGATTTTGAAATTATAGAATTCAGTAAACTTACAATAGGTAATCTAATCGCACAATTAATTTGAAATGTACAACTAAAATTATTTCATATAAAAGAATAAGTTATAAAATTTGGTATTAAATCTTTGTGTAGCGTATACATTTTTAAATGTTTTTACCAATGATTGCATAAAAGGAGAAACGTTGCAAATTTTTTGAAGTTTTAGTAAAAAAATTAGGCTTATTCATAAATGATTCATTGTGGACTGTGAAAATGTTTGCTTAAGGAAGAAGAAGTTAATTGAAATAAATTATATAAACAAAAATTCTGTTTATCATTGAGTTTTTGGTTTTTGGATAATAGATGTAATACCGGTAGTAGTTAATAATATATTCTCATAAATGAAATTAAGATGAATCTTTCTGTTTAATATTTTTGTTATAAGAAAAAACAAGATCATTAAATACTTCTTGATAACATCTTGATATTATGATATATAATACTGATGCAATACAAAATATTTTAATAATCTATTCCTAATGAATGACTCAAATTTAAAAGCAGATTCATCTTGCTCAGATTCATCTCATCAATGCTTCTTTCTATAAATACTTGAAATCCAATCCACTATTAAATCTTGAATCATCACGTATAAAATCTTGAATAATATCGCGTCAGCCGCACGAGCTTAAGTTTTTGTTGCATAGATATGCAACCACTGCGTAAAGGGAGCCTTTCAGATGGATCCGTGCTCAGAACTGAGTTGTGGCGCTCATTAGTAGGGATAGTGCATGTTGTGTTCGACGTGTGTTGTAATGGGAGGGCACCGGGGGTTCAGTCTCTGATGATCCAGGTGGCAAAGAAGGCGAGCGTACTGAAGAGACGAAAGTCGAGGAATCGGATGGACGTTCAGCAACAACAGCAACAGCCGCTCCCACCAGTTACAATATCTGGTGGCATGTCTAGTGGCAGCACTACTGGTGACATTGGGCCTCAGAACGAGAATCAACGAATGGAAAATGAGAGTGATGTTATCTTTTACATGGAAGAACCAAAAGCTAGTACACCTAATCGTGCTAGACGCGATAACCGGTGAGTTGAAGCATCGATTTTTCTTCTTCACTGCTCAGCAAAAGTATTGAATTATATTGGAAATTATAAAATAATTCTTGATTTTGATAAAATTGATATATTTATTCTTTTTCTCATAAAAAAAAGTGGAAAAGTTAGCATATCAAGTTGTCATCAATTGCATTTAAGCCGCATTGGTCACTACATTTAAGCAATTACTTCTTTGGAATTATTTTCTAATAATATTTATATAACATACAAATTTATTTTGAACTATTTCTTGATATAAGAAGTTTAAAGGTTTAAAAATTTTTAATTTTTCATGTCTTTATCTAAATCTTCAATTTTGTAAAAAATGTTTTTCTTCATATTCAAGTTCTTTATTAATATTATTATATTTTACCATAAATTTTTCTAATACGTGTATTATATTTATTAGAAATTGGTACAAACAAATACACGTAATTAATTAATAATAATTTAATCTATTGATTATTGAAAACAATAAAAACACGATTATTTTTAAATCGAAAAAGTATTTCATTTACAATTAACACAGTCATTTTATATCTTGAATTAAGAGTTTTTATTTGAATGGAGAACCGAATTAAACTATTTTATTTATCTAATTAATTAATTCAAATACGCATTAGATTTTTTATAATTCATTTATTTGATTAAAAAACTATTACATCACTTAATTGACTAAATTGTGTAATGTAAGCAAAAAATTATCAAATAATATGTTTTGAAGTTGAATTTGAAGCAACATATTGTTTCAAAATTTATAGTATTTACGAGATAATTTTTAATTACATATTGCAACTATACTTGCAACTATAATTATCTAGAAAGTAGAATTCCTCGGTGATTTAATAACCTGAAAATATGTTATTGTCAAGATCATCATTCTGTATAGTTTGATTACCTTAAAAAATGTTGTATAACTATTGTATTTTGAGGTTTTTGTTATTTTGAGTAAATTTCTGTATTAGATCTTTTTTTTAAATTTCCGTATAGGATCTTTGCAATAAGTTAAAATTATTTTCTTTTATTGCACTTACTTTGGGTAAAAGTAACAAGTTACTTGAAAAGTAACAAAAAATATAATGAATAAAAAAATTAATCAGTATGTTTTTTTTTCTTCAATTTTTCACATAAATCGCAAATATTTTCGTACTTAAAGCATTTACCATGAAGCTAACATATATTTAAATCAGTCGTAACTTTTAAAAAGTATTAAAAAATTTTCTTTGTATTTAGCATTAATATTCCACTTTTTCTTTTATAAATCATAGGTATGTTTTGTTAATTTATAATCGAATATATTTAATATAGTCGAACTGCTTCGAATCAAAGTAATCGAATTATACTAAAATCATAGCATTTTATTTACATAAAGTAAAAATGAATAAGCTTACATTGATCTTTTATGCACATTGTATCCACCAATATTGAAATAATGTAAATAAACTTTATCTTTTCTCTATTTATCTTCCAAATACCAATAAAATTCTAGCGAAAACAAAAGATTTTCAGATTTTTTAAGTTTCAAACATATTTAAGTTTCAAACATCAGTTAAATACGCTTTCGTAACAATTATTGATGCGAAATCTACAATGAAGTGATTTATTCCAGGGAGATATCGCTTGTTTAATGAGATTTTGCTTGTTTTAATTTTAAAATATATTTACATTGGTTGATCTTTCCAAGTGATCTCGGTTTTCAAGATGTGTTCAAAAATCTATTGGCGAAAATCCCAAAAGCGTGTCATTTCTGACTTGGCTGATAGTTTTACTTTGTATAATAACAATGTTTATGAGAAAAACCTTTGGCAATTCGAAAGATAAGACAAAATTATCCGAAAAAATTTGAAAATAAAAGCAAAGCAATTATATGAAATAAACGGAATACAAACGATAATTAGTTTGAGCTTTACGGCAAGCCTAACCTAAACGTAATCTATAAAACACAATACATAATATTGAAAATATTTTTGGATATATCAGAGTTAAATATGTAGAATCCCTAAAATTTTTGTCATTTAAATTTAATCTATAAATATTCAAAGTTCAAGATAACGGTGAAAAAATATCGTACAAATGTTAAGAAGACTTCAATATTCAAGATCATGAGGAACTTATTTAATAAGTTTAGCGTTTTTGAAGACGTTTGAATTTTTGAGAAAAATGTCTTTATTGTTCGCTATTTATTACCATTTACTATTTGATAAAAATATTTTCAATGATATGAACTTAGCAATATTAAAATATAGTTTATAAACTTAAAAATGAGATCAATTAAATTGTTGTATATTTTTCCTTCACAAAATTATAAGAGTATATATATTATATATTATAAAATATCATCTATCAAAATTACAGTTATTTTGAACTTTGGCCGTTATTATATATTTATACTCTGCTATATCATTGAATTATTGCAATGCATTGCAGGGAATGTCACCTTCAATTTTTGAAATGAAATGAAATAATATATTATGTTATACAATTGTTATGAATATGAAACCTAACAACTTTTATTTAAAACATTTATTCTGCACAATTAAAGAGTTATAACGTTAAATACTTTACTCAAAAACAAATTTTAAAAAAGTATTTTTCATTCACTTCTAAGTATTATTTATTTATTTTTTCTATGTTGAAAAGTTTGGTTCAAATATTCTAATTTTAAAAAATTAGTTCTTTTCAAAAAGAAATACCGATAATGCTCAGCGACGTTCGCCAGTCGGAAATGTTATCATCGTTTGGAAACATTTCATAAAAATGATTTTTAATGAACAAATCGGGACCTAAGGAAGGAAATATGTCATTTACTAAAGTATACATTCTCGAATATTCCACTACAAATTCAAGAATCATTGAAATCGATGATGTAGCTGATGGGAAAGCACTTTTCTTCTACAAAATGCTAATATATTATTTTTCCTACCCGATATACCGCAAAAACATTTTAAAATAGAATGAAAATAGAGGCTGCACGTTTAAAAATAAGCCCAGATTAATTTTTGTACGATTTTTTTTTACGAAATTATAACAGTTTAAATATTAATAATTTTTCGAACATCAGAAATTTATAAGCGATTAATTCGCAATTGTGTCAATCAAACGATTATAATAATTCATAAGAGATTATTTCAAAAAAATTTGTTTAGAATGAACATACTTTGAAGTCATTAAAATCCGTCAATCAGACAATTTAAATATTGACAATTTTTTAGATACAATGACCAAAATAGTATCCGCGTGCGGTTTAGGCGGAACGAAGTCGGTGGAATTTGATTGGATTATATAGTTTTAGCACGCGTGAGTTATCAAGAATTTTCCCTTCGATAGTATAGTTGATTGCGAGAGATGAAGTATCTTCCTTGACAGTCGAACGTATTTTTATTTGTAAGCCGATGGAAAACTTTCTTGTTTTTCTTTTTATCTGCTTTGGAAAGCTTTTTTGGCTCGAAGATGAGGCAAATAGCTTACAGATGTTGACTGTTGTTTAGATTCGAGTTTGTTTAGTTATTTTGCCTTGTTCGGGAATTTTCTATATGAGGATGTCACTTGGTTTATGACGCGTAGCATGCCATAGCGATTGAAAGTTTGCTATTGAGCTTTGTGGTCTTCAAGTGACCTGAGTCTTTAGCTTTAACTCGCCAGCAAATACTTGATCATCCGACTGCTCCTTGTACAAAAATATACCGTGCCGTAAGATATTCTTTCTTCCGAGCAATGTTGCATACGTATTTTTATTACAATATCTTTACGAAAACAAATGAGATATATTAATATAATCTGTTTCTATAAATAATTTGCCACGTACAGAAATAATATTCACAATTTCTAATAATGAATCATATTGCACAATAATAATATAAAAAATACAAAAATTTGAGAGTCAAAAACTGCTGACGTGTAATTCATATAATATAATGCTTAATTTACATGTAATGACGGAATGTTATTAGAAACACTGTAAATCTTTTTGTATATACTACAATATTATTGAATGATATTGTTTCAACATCAGGAAAGGATGTTTGTCTCCATTAGAAATATTTTAAAGATGTGCAAGAAATATACATCTATACTTCTACAATTTATATTTTATACAATTATAGAGTCTGGTGTTTATACAAAAACGCTGCAACTCATCCGACTCGTTCGATAGCTCGAATAGAATCCAATTGATTTCATTGGTACTTCTAACTGTTCTTTATAGCCTACAGGTAGCGTCCTTATTCCTTCTAGGAATCTCGTAGGTCCTGTATCTATTTACCTGGAAAATAAAGAGATCAACTGTGGATTTTATAGTACTGTCGACTTTCCTTGCATTCGGCCATCCTGTTTAAGTGTCTGTCCTCAAACACAATTCATTCAGCTCTGTAACATGATTAAATATATGAACATCCCTTTTTATGGTTAAAATATGCATAACTAAATATTTCAATATTTAGTGGATTTATCTTGTCAGTAGAAGAAGGTAAGATCTAAGTTGATCTCTTTATTTTCCAGGTACATTTATTTTGAGCATTATTCCGTTACCGAGATGCGACATTGCTCCATTACTAATGGCTAAAAGATCCCGAGGATACCGTAACAGTTTTCTACCATCATATAATTGCTTTTGTATGATATCGTCATCTTATCCAAAGTCAGTCATAGAGCTATGTTTTCAGGCGTTCTTGTAACCTTTGTCTTCGTTTGACCACGTTGATACAGTACTTTCTTACTATCCAAAGACAGTCCTACGCCAGCGTACTGATTTATTGTTATGACCGCTTGAACATAATAATTCCGTACTATCCAAGATGGTCCATGTGGTTCTAGTTGTCCGGCATTAGTGCTTGCCTTGAATCAGGGTCCAAAGTTTGATTCTGTTTGCAGTTACAATTGTCCGCAATCATCTGAATTCTTTTTGCAAGTCCTCTACTTCGTAGTGGTCGTTTAGTAGGGCAGTCTGTATACGAAACAGCTCTTTGTACTTTGGAAGTAACTTCTTACTGCCACCCTTCAAGTTTACTTGTACCAGGATCAGATCACCCACAGTGTACTTCTTTGCTTCTTTCCTTATCGCAGCGTTCTTTCTGGATTAGTTGCTCTGCCGTGACGTGTTCTAATATTCTCGTTTTCAGGTTATATACATAGGTCGGTATATCTTATCTCGAATTTCGTTTGATATCCATGCCTCGGTCGTTTCCTTTACGTCACATTCTATCCAACGCTCTCACGTGGGAGGTATTGATGCTATTTTGTATATGGTATTTAGTGCACTCTGGAATCCTTTTAGCCTCGATGTCCCAATTGCGGGGGTTCCTATTTGCGACTGTCGTGGCTAATGCCTGTACGATCATTTTATTCTAATGGTCGCACTGCCCATTGACACAGGAGTAGCTGTGAAACGTCCTCGACATGAATGTCTTACCTCGGTTACTAATTACTCTTGTAAGGGCAAATAGATAAATCATATTGAGTACGGTTCCTACGACCTGTCGTGATTTTTTATTTTTCACAGGTTCGATCACTGTGAATTTCATAAATGCATCGATGAGGATTAGGAGGTACTTGTTTCGACTGAGCCGACGTGATCGATATGAAACAACAAATGCGATTGGTACCTTTTGGATAATATTTAATTTGCTCTGCTTCTTTGCATATCGACTAATGTCTCAATCCTATGGCCGTTCGCCTGTATTTTCTGTTAGTACACACTTCGTGAAACAGTTGGTGACGTGGTAACTTCGTTTACATCTTTTGCACGTAAGCATCCGTCTTTGGTGTGGCCTAAGAGGTTGCAACATCGCATTCACAGTCGTGTGCAGTCTTTCGCGAAATGGCCTGCGTTGTTAAGGTTGCAGCAGGTGATCTGTTAGTGTTTTCGATCGTTACTTTTCTTCGTTGTCTCTATTTTATCCGGTATACGTGACGTAGACGCCGTATAATCAGCAGCTTTTGTATAGTGAGCATCTCTATCCTTTTCGAGTACTACTCCTAATGTTATCATAAACGCGTATTGCCTACATGTGTTTGGCGGATTTTATGACCTGTGCAATATTTTCATCGCCTATTCCTCTAATCATCATATCTATAAAATATTCGTCGGGTATGGCGCAATTTTTTTAATTTGTTGAATTTATAGAAATAGTAATCTCCTAGCGACTGACTCTCTAATCTCATAAAAGGCAGCCTCCTTAAAAAGTTTATAAAAAGGAATGGACTTACAAAATTGAATAGCTAGTTGACTTTTGATGTTTGCCCACGTGGCCGTGGTCTGTTGATAAGTATCGTATCAGACGCGGGCGTATCCTTGCAGCCGATTCGCAGTTAATCTCATAATTGTCCTGTCGTTCCAATTATATTGCTCGGCGATTTGGTCCACGTGAGCTATCCACTGATCTATCATCAAATCATCCTTAGTTGGATCGAAGATATGGATCATTTGTTTGTCTCTTGTGAAAGAGTGAAACATATACAGATGATCGCGACTGTTTGTCCAGATTTTAGCCGGTCTAAACATTTTTTGTCCTTTTTTGATCTATAGTCTGATCTTGAACTAGATCTCGATGCTTCCTTTTCCTTTTCTCATTATCGAATGAATGGTGTGAATGACGTCGTCCCATTGTTGTGGATCACTGATTTGTGTCTTTTATTACTACGTAACTTATCATTTGATATAAATTATTCTACTTAAACCGTTTAAAGTAGACCGTGTGAATCTTTTCCCACTTTCGATGTGTAAGAAATATACGTCTATACTTCTACAATTTATATTTTATACAATTATACAATCCAGCGTTTATACAAAAACGCTGCAGCTTGTTCGACTTGTTCGATAGCTCGAATAGAATCCAATTGATTTCATCGGTACTTCCGACTGTTTTTTATAGTCTACAAATAACGTTCTTATTCCTTCTAGGAATAAGAATCTCGTAGGTCTTGGAAGGTCGTAAGGTCCTATGTATATATTTTATGATCAACCTTCAATATGGATTTTATAGTACTGTCAACTTTCGTTACAGATGTAAAGAAAAATTCGCCTAATTCTTGTTAATTTAATTGAATTGAATTTTTAAAATTTATAAATGGCTTTCTTATAAGGGAAACATTTTTAATATTATTTTTTCTATGGAATTCCGTATTTTCATTATTTTAGTTTTTCACATTTTTTTTGTCATCATTTCGTATTTTTAAATCTCTCTATCTCAAGCCAGAAGTGTTCCATAAGGTTGATATTCAAATTCTATGGAAAAGTGTTTAATGAGATGAATTAAAAAGCAATTATTGTAATTATATAAAGCAAATGTATGAGATACATTATAAAGTAAAATTAATAAAAAGCAATTTTTTAGAAGTTTTAAATATTTTTATTTGTTTAAAAATTCCATTCACTGGTATATATTTTCATACATAATCGTTTCCATGTTTTACAACCGAGAGTAAATTTTATTTTCTTAATTGTATATTCTTTTTTTCCATATGTATATCCCTTTCCGTAATGTATGTACTGGTTTATAAAAATTGGTGTCAAATTTCAAAATCTTTTGTACAAATAAAAAAATCCTAATAAACATGAGTCCATAAATCATTAGTTTCGGAGTTATTTTTTTACTGTAACGGAATAATAGATTCTATTATAAACTTAATTATATATTATAATAACAGTATTGATATCTGTAATGTCTTAATAACACAATAATAATAATACTGATACAATAATAATATAAATACCTGTAATGTCTCAATAATTACGTATTAATCTTAATCAAGAGAATATATTTTGTCGCTTTAGTATTCCGGTGTTTTCCTATGTGCATAGTACAATAATATGTAGTTATTTTTCATCTCTGTAATAATAATAGTCCATATTCAAATTTTTAAATGGTATAGAAAATGTGTAGATGTGAATGATGCTGATATGAAGGTGTATATTGAAGATATGCTATAAAAATGTCATATTAACAAAAATGTCTTGTAATTCGAAAATTAATAGTGTTTGAATCTATTATTGTTAAGATTTTTCTTGTTTTTGATGCGTACTATATACACACTGCGTGAAGTTTAGCATTAACTTGTCTTTATTGCGCCATGAAGGTATATCACGAATGTAACCAAAGTTTTACTCACAATTTTACTCGTATATTCTTAAATATTAATCTTCCATTTTTTTGTAGTATTGCTTTGTATGCATATGTGAGTTAATAATGCGAATTATATTTTTTAACAATTGGACGTAATGATTTTAGACATTCATGAGCAATTGTATATTTAATAACTAATGTCTAATTTTTCTCACCTCATATTTCAGTATCTTAACAGAAATTTTTCGAAATATAATATGATGCATAAAATTAAAGTGATTCTTTCCTTACTATAACTAACAAACATTCCCCTGCAAACACAATTTCTTACATTATTTATTTCTTTTCTCAATATATGATTAAATTACATTTAAAAAGAAATATTGTTCTTTTCATTCGTAAATAAATAATTTAAAAAATCTTTAATCTTGTTTTGTCGTATTTCTTTTAATAATTTCATATGAGAAAATATTACACATGTTGTACAATGTCGTTGATGTTTTCCAATCACTTTCTTTTTTTGTGTGATATCTTCTTCCTCTTTAATTGATAGAACAATAATTACATATTTTTCGCTAAGACATGTTCTTAAACACTTCTAATAAATAGTGAATATTGATTGTGAATGAAAATATGATAGACCGTGATGAAAATTCTTATGTACTGCTTTATGTATCTCATGATTTCACATGTGATCAAGAAACTCATCTCTTAAGAATCTTAAGAATGTCGCAGAATCATTTTCTTAAGATATGCTTTCTTAAGATATGAAAAGATATGTTTATTTAAAAAACTGAAGATCATCTTAATTTGTAAAGAAATAGTACAAATACAAAAAATTACATAGGCTTTTATATTACTTACAGTTTTGATCAGCAAAATATCTTTAAAAAATAATATATCTAAACTTTAGAATGCCCGATTGATACATACGTCTATACTGAACGGATTTGGATTGGGTAAATCTAGTAACTTCCTACTGATGTTAAAAACATTATAGTAGTCAATTTTAGGTAAATGCTCTTTATACATGTTAAAAAGCAAGTCCCAGTATCGTCATAATTCATTAAAATGTTATTAATTATCAAAAATAGAATATATTTCGAGCGAATATTTTAAACATCTATTTTAAAAACTATATTTAATGAGTTTTTTTAAGTTATGGCTCATTTTTATCCGTTGAATCAAAGTAGCAAATAAATTTTTTCAGACATCTCATCGATTTCGATAATTGTTCAAACTTTGTTGAAACTTTCCTATATAATCGCCAGACTTTATTAATTCGACATATTCGCAAAAAACAAAATAAAAACTTCATGTACAATGCGGAGGTGTAGGTTGTGTAGGTTGTTAAGAAACCAAACTTCGACAATATAGCCAACCAGTTTCCACACACACACCGGTCGAAAAATAATCTATATATATATCGTAATATTGTAATATTAAATATTTTAAATGTTTATTTTACGAGAAATGTTGAAATTATAGATATCTTGCACGTTGTGTACAAAATATTAGGTTGTCCCATAAGTTTCTTCCCTTTTTTTGCGAAATGAATAAACGATATTTTTTGTTTAAGATGGATTTATTATGTTATATATATGAACCGTTCTGTTCTA
>KQ435823.1:127353-137832 GCA_001276565.1 Melipona quadrifasciata | reverse complement strand
ATACTGTCAAATTGAAGATATATTTATATCTATTGTACTAGATATTATTTTCATACGCGATCTAATACTTTCATATTGTATTAAATATTATGATATATGATATCTAAAGCCTTTCTCGAAAATTTTTTTCTATTTCACGTTTCATTATTTATAACATCAAACGAAATTTTTACGTAACAATAATCTATTGGCTGTATATGTAAGTTTTTGTAAAAAGAATTTTTATTTGGCAAAATGAAGTATGGAGTGTGCAATATGAATAAAAGTTGAGTACGCAGAAAATTTTTAGAAATTTCACGGGGAAATAAGAATTGGTTAGCTAAGTTCAAGTGACAGGAAACGTCAGTTGGCTGAAGGGCATTTTCTCTGGAGCGGCTTTGAACGTCAAACGAACTAGTTCTTGAGTTTGGTAGTATGAGTAGTGTATTTCCGATTGGCAGGGGAAGCCTCTTCACGTCTCAGACGAGCTCTGTCACAGAAGCTACCAGCGATGAAATTGACATTGATATCGAGGAACCGCAAAGAATAACTACGTAAGTACGCTTTTCCTTCTATTATTTCGGTATTTTCGTACGAAAATATTTAAACAGTAACAAACAAATAAAAGAAAATACAATACATTATGATTTTACTGTGAAAATGTTTCTTTAAGGACTTTGATTCTCTTAAAAATTACTTGGATATATATATATATCCAAGTATTTATATATATATATAAATTAAAGTATATTTGTTTTTTATTCGTACTTAAATGCTGTGTATACATGTATCATTACTTTATCACCTCCATTCTTTCAGAGATTTTGTTAACGAAAGTTATGTATTTAATGCGGAGGATATTATAAAATGGCATTAATTAATTTTTGCTATGTACAAAGATTTTGAAGATTTCGTGGATATGAATCTATGAATCTTTATTTTTTTAAAAAGGTGGAATCGTATATTTTCTGATCCATTAATGGATTCAGTTTAACATTCTCTGTAAAAAGAAGTATACGTATGTCAATAAATTATTAGTTTAGTAGATGTTTTAACCTTAATTTATTTTAATTGAACCTATTATATTCCCCTTTGTATTTAATAATTTTCGTTGACAAAGTTTTTGTGAGTGGATTATAGGACGAAATAATACTAAGATATATATTTGAACAAACACAAGTAGGTTTGCAATTAGGTGAAACTTGATTTCTCGCTCCCTCACTCCCTCACTCTCTCTCTCTCTCTCTCTTTCTCTCTCTCTCTCTCTCTCTCTCTCTCTTCAGTCGTCTGTACTCACTATTCTCTCTCTCTCTAGGTCCTCACACCACGGTTTCTTCTCTATTCCGGTGCATAGTCCAAAAAAAAAACACAACACACTAGACACGACAGATATATATATATATCATGTATCCATACCATAGACTATACTTCACATTCACACACATAAAGCCAACACTAACACTCTCCCCTCTTGGTTTTATTCTATTTTAACAAACATAAAATTCTTTATATTTCTTAATAATGCAGGCCCACTCAATGCTTTCGTCATACAATCTGCTGTCATATTCTCTTTATGAACATATATCACTCTCACTAAATAATCTTTCACATACTCTCGAATAAAACAACATTTTCTATTCAGTATTTTTGTCCTTGTTTTAAAACTCTCATCGTTCGCTAGTTTCACAGCGTTTAGATTATCACATTTTAACTCTTTATAGACGTCATTAGATACTCCTAGTTTTTTAACACTTCACTTGTTCAAATCACTTCTTTCAATTTAACATTGATTCTAATTCACTCTCGATGGATGACAGGTCAACTGTCCCTTGTTTTTTGCTTTTCCATTGTATAAGGTTTCCATTTCGGTAGACAAGTAGTCAGTCCACTAAATGATTTTGCGTGCTACGTGCTGTCCGACGATGCGTCCGTTTCGCATCTCACTCTCTTTACAGAGTTTTCCTTCCTGTACTCGATTTTATAATCTATCATTCTCTTCAGGTACCGAAGAACATGTTTCAGTGGTCCCATGTGTTTTTCTTTCGGACATTTACTAAATTGCGACAAGCAGCTAAGATAAAACGATATATCTGGTTTCGTTGCCGCGCTGAGATACATCAAACGTCCTAATAGCTCCTGATACGCCTTTCAGATACGCCAATCACACATTGGACTTTCTTCGTCTTCATTCAATGTTTGATTAACATCCATCGGAGAGCTTCCTTCGTTATTGTCATTCATTTCGTTATTGTCATTCATATTCTTTTTCTAGGTTCTTCACATAATTTTTTTTGACTGATCAACAGTTTTCTTGAGTTAATTTTATCTCAAGTACTTGTTTCGCCCCGCCAAGATACTTCAGTTGTAAATAATTTTTCAGTTTTTTCATATATTTTCCTTCGAATGAGTCCGTACTGCTCACCATCGTCATGTCATCGATATGGATATTACATTTTGCTGTTTGATATAAAATAGACAAGGATCATCTGTACATTGTTTCTTTCCAACCTTCTGAAGAATGTTATTCAAATATTCGTTCCAGCATCTACTTGCCTGTCTTAGACCGTAAATGCTTTTCTTTAATTTACACACTTTTTCGGTATTATTTTCAAATCCATTGGGTAATTCCATATAAATCTCTTCATCTAATGACCCATGCAAAAAGATTGTTTTCACATCATAAACTTTCAGTTTTCTTTTATATCCTGTACATATGCTGAACAATCTTATTGTTTCCATTCTTACTGTCGGTGAAAATGTTTCTTTGTAGTCGAAGCCTGGCTTTTGTGCACACCCCATAGCCACTAATCGCATTTTAAACCTTTTTTCTAATGTAATCAGGTCTTCTTTAATAGAAAAAATCCACTTACATTATCATCTTTTTTCCTCTCGGACGCACAACTAAATCCTAAACTTTGTGTTGTCTTAGTGATGTTATTTCGTCTTTCATCGCTTCTTTCTATTGTTCTCACTCGGACGATCTGTCTCGCTTGCCTCCATACTCGGAATTTTTTTTTATCATGGCATTTCATTGCTCTTTTGTATCCTCGTTTATCTCTTTACATTATACACAATACCTTTAATTTCGAACCATCGCCTCAGATTTTTATCCAAATACTCTCCTCCATTATCTGATCTAATCCTTTTTAGTTTCAGTTCAGTCTGATTTTCCTTCAAAATAATTAGTTTTTTTAATTCTTCTACGGCTTCAGTCTTCTCATTCAACAACTGTATAAATACTGGAATTGTCTATTATGGTTAATATATAGCTTTTCTTACCGAATGTTGATGGTTTTATGATCTCTTAGATTTCTCAGATCAGTGTGCCTTTAAGAACCTTTTTGAAATTTTTCCTTCGATATACGACTCGCATTCATTTTTCTAGTTGCTTGTTATTCCCATTATTAAGTGTTCTTTCTTCATTTCTTCTTTGTTCGCGTGATCCAATCTCTTGTGTCACACATCACTTTCCGCTGACACCACTGCAGTTCTCTCATTTATTAAAAATGTTCTTACATACGAATTTTCAACTTTTCTCATCACAGTCATTTGGACGTTTGTATACTATCGCTCCAAATTTATTAAAGTTTATATTATATCCTCGATCAGTTATTTTTTCTCTCTCTCTCTCTCTCTCTCGCAACGGAAAACGATTAGAACTTAGTTCCGCTACACACAATACATTTTTAAATCACAAAGTATTCTCACTCGAAGTTTGTTTCTTCTTTCTCTGCTAAGCTAATCTGTCTTTTTTCCTGTATCAAATTTTCATATATGTTCATTGTGAGTCATATGACTCGTAACTCCAGAATCTAAGAACCATATCGACCATTCTCACACTCATTCGTTTCTCTCTCGATATTCTCACTCACCTCACACAATCTATCCATTGGCAGAATTTCTTTTACTCTCACAACTTCATCGCTGGTTTTCATTGCTACTTCATTTCTTCCAACATGTTTTCTTGTGATTCTTCCACGAGTTTCTCTTTGAAAATTTCCTCCCTGCCCTCTCCTCGTAGGTGATTGATTCCTTCTTGGTTCGCGACATTTCGGTGCAATATGATCGAAGCGTTGACAGTTAAAGCAGCGTTTGCTTTAATTACATTCCGCAGCCATATGTCCTTTAGTTCCACAATTGTAACAATAGATGTCTCCTTTCTGTTCTTTTACATTTCTTACTGACTCCCGATTTCTGGATGGTCGATCTTCTTTTCTTTTTTCTCTCCTCTGGATTTCTTGTTTCAACGCAAACTTGATATCACATACAGATATATTTCTCTGCACTTCTAACACTCGCATATTCGGGGCAAATTCAGGACAAAGGCCTCTCGATATATATATTTTTAGCTCGAACTCCCCAATGTTCTTTCTAAGTTGTTTACATTTGTTTCTCGACGCTTCTGCTCTGTTTATGAACGCGTCAACAGTCTCATCTTTTCCCATTTGTAAACTTGTTAGTTCGTTAAGAACTCTCGCTTTTAATTCTTCAGTTTCCGCGGCCATATCCAATTTGATTGATGTCCATAATTTGTCCGCATCTTTTTCGTGGCTATATTTAAGTAATTGTGCTTTATTCACAGTGTTGATCATTATTGTCCTCACTGCATAATTATTGTCGTCTCGTTCGTTCCACTCTTTCTATTTGACATCATATCCGTTGTCCCCTTCTCTTCTCGATCGACTTAACGCTTATCACCTTTTTCCAGAGCCTTTTTGACCTTCTACTTTCTCACTCCAAAGAAAGTAATATGAATCGTCGAATGATTCAACATTCATAATGCTCCATTGGTCCGTCATATTTGTCAATCTTCTTGAACTTTACTGTCTTTTTAAATCGCAAACTTTGCACAATTAACCACGGACCTCTGCTACCAATTGTGAGTGGATTATAGGACGAAGTAATGTTAAAATATATATTTGAACAAACACAAATAAGTTTACAACTTTTGATTTCTCTCTCTCTCTCTTCACTCGTCTGTACTTGCTATTCTCTTTCTCTAGATCCTCACACCACGGTTTCTTCTCTACAAATGACTCCTCCGGGCACAGTCCAAAAACAAAACACAATACATCAGACACGACACGACACGACACGACACACACACACACACACACACACACGCGCGCGCGCGCGCGTATGTCATACATCCAGACCACCGACTATACTCACATTCACACATATATAAAGCCAACATTCACAGTTTCTTCATATTTCTAAAAATAACGAAAATATTTAAGATGCCGGAGAGCTTTTTGATTATACGGGTAAATAAAGTATTGGATGACGATAGTTATAAAATCTCGAGTTAAAAGTAAGCGCAACAGAAATTTAATAAATTGAATTAATAAATTTATTTTTTAAGGATAGATAATTAGATTTTTTCATTACTTGCTTTAAAAGATCCAATAAAAGAATTGTTCGTATTTCTTTTGAAATTGTTAACTGAATCATCATGACACTTATGGCCACAGTATATTATCTGTGCATAAACTTTTTGTTAAAAAAAGTTTTACAATTTTGTTATTTTCTTTATTTCCTTTCCTATATATCCTTATTCTCAAAAATCAAACTATTTTATTAGATGTGTAAATAACATCAATCAATTAAAAGATTATTATCAATAATTATTTAACATTATGTAACAACATGTAAAAAAGTCAGAATATGTGGCATTGATATTTTGAGAAAGTGTTCGTTCTCAAAAACGAAATTTTATTTTACGGTTGTGAAAAGTCTCTCTCCTTTATTTGTCTCTTTTTTTCCTTCTTCCTTTCATTCTTCCAAAGCATGATACTAGTGCGTTACTTCATTTCACGGTCTACATTCTTTGCAAATCTGGTATTCGAACTTTTGACACGAAAATAAGTCACGTACGAGGTTTTACTTTTCCTCCTGTTTTTCTCCCAGCTATGTGCTTTAATATTTAATTCGTGAGTCTCTTTAATTTTTTTTTCTTTATTTATTGTTTAATGTTCTGAAATATGAGTTTGCTGCATTTCACTATTAAAATGTGAATTCATGTTTGATAATAGCTGATCGACGATTGTCCAACTGTTTCTTATTTTTAATTTTCCACTATTAGTTCCATTTCTTCTGCAAATTAAGAG
This sequence comes from Melipona quadrifasciata, assembly GCA_001276565.1. Classification (NCBI taxonomy): domain Eukaryota; kingdom Metazoa; phylum Arthropoda; class Insecta; order Hymenoptera; family Apidae; genus Melipona; species Melipona quadrifasciata. The sequence goes on along the minus strand of KQ435823.1, from coordinate 131,743 downwards.
ATTCGAGAACTGAGATTGGAAAAATGAAGATTTTCTACTAGATAAACTAATGAAGGATATTTTTTAAATTTGTAAATTATTTAAAGAAATATGTTTAATGTTTGAATTATTATTTAATTATTATTTAATTATTTTGCTTGGTTTACTTGATAGAGTTACTATTTATTAATAATAAAGCGAGAAATGATTTTTCAAATTAATTTTATTATAGTAGAATAGTGAAATGATAATGGAGAATATTATCATGTAATTCATAGTATACATAAGCAACAATCAATAGTCAGTGTTGAATAATAAAATAAATTTTATATTTCTATAAAATTTATTTTTTCCTTAACACTTATAATCAAATTTTCTTAAAAATTTCAAATTAATAATTGTAATAAATTTTATTCCACATTCTAACTAAAGTGAATATTTCTCCTTTTTTTTAACAATTTGTATAAAAAGAACAAATTTTATTTCAATATGAAATAATAAAGAAATTGATAATGTAAAAATGATCTCATGAAAAACAGCTTCGCCTAAAAAGAAATAATGAAAAATGTTAATTACAAGATAAATGTTTAATTATGATGAATTAGGGTGCTTCTAATCCAATGATATATAACTGAAAAAAATGAGTCGGAAAGAAGGAATTAAATTTTTTCATTTTGAGAAAGCTTTGTTTTGGAGAAAATTGAATTTGAAAATTTATCAGTTATATCTAAATTTAGCTAATTTTGGACCGGGCAGAAGAACAATCTATTTGTAAGAACTCAAATGCGTAGAATGCAATTTTTTTCACATAAAATTAAAACTTCGTTTTATAATAATTTAAAGTAAATTTTTAATTTCTAAACTAAATTTAAACTAAATTTTGAATTTAAAAATTCATGTATTTGTTTTTTCTTGAAAGTTTTTTATTTTGTTGAAAAGATTATTGACAGTTTTACAGAAAAATTTTATTCTATATTATTTTTCACAGAATAATAGTGTTCGCGCGCGTTAGCGAGACGAGATCGTGTTTAGGAAAGTTTGTGGACTGTATATTTTTCGCACGCTGAATGATAGGGGTTTGTCCCCTAGCAACCTTATGTCGAGAGAGATTGAACTTTAGCTATCGGAGGTCGTAATGATTCTGAATTAGAAGCCGAAGGAAAGCCCGAACGTCTTCCTCACGTGTTCGGGGAAAGTTGGTGCCATGCATCAATCCACGGTCGATTGTCTCGTCTTCTCAGAATACGTCAGCCATGTGGCCAAGGTTTCTGGCGACGCAGGCTTGCTAAGGGTCCTTAAAAAACCCAATAAATTATCCCGGACGTGTCTGTACCCGGACCGTAGGTATTGTAGCATGGAAACTCTCCCGAACAAATAGAATAATATTCTATCTTTTTCATCTAGTATTGAAATTTTCTAGTATTATTAACTCTTATTAGTCTAAAATTAGCCAAATTCAAGGATACTTGACAAATTTTCAAATTCAATTTTCTCTAAAATGAAGTCTTAAATGAAGAAATTTTATTTCTTTTTATATTTTTCATGCAGAATCACCCTCTTTTTGGTTTTATCATTGAATCGAAAATACTTTATGTGTTTGAAAATATATTTATCAGTGTGAAATCATTATAATTTTTAGGCTAACGGAAGTACATCGAAACGCCATTAGGGCGATCAGAAAGATCAAGTACTTCGTGGCCAGGAGAAAATTCCAGCAAGCACGGAAACCGTACGACGTGCGCGATGTAATCGAACAGTATAGTCAAGGACATTTAAACATGATGGTTCGAATTAAGGTAAGTTATTAAATTATTGCATATAAAATATTGCTTTTTCACTTGAAATTTTAATAATATTTTGGGGACCATATCTGTCTTATATAAATTTTCCTTCCAAATCACGTGATTGAAAGGTAGGGCTAAGTGCACCATTGGGCCGGTCAATATTCGCAATTACTTTGTGGGCCTAACGATATTACCCAGGGATGCATCCCTCAACTTACTTTTATATGTTTATTGGCCCTGGTCGTAAGCAATTTTAAATTGCATCAGAAATAAGAGTTTAGTGAATTGAGTTTTGTTTTATATATCAATGGATATATTTTATAAACATTAGATACGTATTATGATATGTAGTGGCATGTACTGATACTCTTAAGATACAAGATGGACACATCAAACAATTCCTCATTCACATTTCAATCTCAATCATATAACCTAAAAATTTAAAGTACATAGAATATATTATAGATTCATATGATACGTTTTATTTATTTTATTGTATAAATTCATTACTCGAAGAATCATTTAAGTATCACCCTATATATAAATTTTCTTGTAAAAAAATGTAATACATAGTTATAACATATTTCCCATTTTCTAATTTGTTTGTTAATTGACAAAAAGAAAAAATTTAATAGGTAATATTAACTCGCCAAATTCAAATGTACATATAAATGATACTTCATATGCACTAATATATTGCCTTACATTGCCATTTTTCTTCAAATAATGGTATATGACTTGATAATCAAGCCAGTTAATTGTTTACATTAAGAAAAACTTTGCAAGAAATAAGTATTTTTTTTCTAAAGAAATACCTTGCAAATAAGTATTTTTTTCTTAAAAGTGCTAGTTAATGTGCTTATATTTCAATAAATTAATTATTCATTGTAATGAGCAATTATATTATTAATTATATTATATTATACATCCACGCAATTGTTTTAGGGTATAGCTCTATTAACCAGTGCAGTTACAGAAAAGAAAAGAAAGATAAATGTTTCAGAGACTATTACATTCAGGAAAACACGTTTTTTTAGAAGTTTAGTCATACTATTGAATGACGAGGGAAATTATCTATGTAAAAAATTATGCACTTCCATTAAACAGATAATTATTGATTACGTATACATTATTCGATAATGGAATCATAACCTGAAACAATCATGTTTTTTTCATGTGAACCAGCCTGTACATTATCATATAAATTTAATTGCATCGGCAATTTATTTCGTAATTATCTAAAATGAAATTTTAAAAACCACTGATTTTAATGACCTTGTAAATGTGCTACCGTCACTTGAAATGTAGTTCAGAAATATTTATAAAAATACGTTTCATATTTTTTAAGGGATAAACTTCACCAATTTCAATGATTTTTGTATTTATAATGGGATATTTGAGAATATATACTTCCGTAATTCTTTGTTAATTAGATCTTATAGATAATTTACACATTGACAACCATCCATTTTTATAGATTATTTCTCAATGATAGCGTTTTCAGCCGACTTTCACCATTTATTTGTGTAACCAAACCACTACTGATACGCTTTAAAAAAAACTGACAACTTTTTAAAATGAGATTTTTAAGAAGATTCAGATTTACTTAAAAATATTTTTAATATTACATATTGTATTTTATAGATTGTACAACCTCATAGAACCTTGTAGAACCTCGATTATTCAAACCTCCGTTATCCAAATTTTCTAGTATTTGAACATTCTATTATTCGAATTCTCCATTATCCAATTGTATACGTTTGTATATATTTAGTCCGTATAATCACAACAACCTATAACCATTATGTAATGTTACCACGTTAAAAATGGATGGTATTAACTATGAGAATAAAATATGAAATTATTGAAAAATTTGAGAATGGACAAAGAGAGACTGCATTAGCAAAAAAATATGGTATTGGGAAATCAATAATTACGGACATTAAAAAACGGAAATATGTTATTTTGTTTGTAACAGATTTCTAATAACTGAAAACTTGCAAACGGTGAAACTTACAAAAATAAAAAATTAGACAATGCTTTTTTTAAGTAGTTCATAAAATTTTTATAGAATATTTACAATAGTATACCAATATTTAGGCTTATATTACATGGAAAGACATGGATTTCAATAGAGTTAAATGACAATTCAAATTTCAAGGCAAGCAATAATTGTCAGAATTTAAATCTTGTCATGGTGGATGATAATTAAATATTTCCGAAGAAAAATGATCTGGAGATAAGAAAGCTGCAGAAAACTTTACAGCATTTTTTAATAACTTTTTAGTTGAACAAGGCTATGTTTTGTATAAAGTGTATAATACTGATAAGACAGAATTACTGTAGAAAATATTGCCTGAAAAAAACCGTAATATTTTCTCATGAAACTTATAATTTAGCAGCTAAAAAAATTTAAGACCCAGATTTTCAATTAAATAATACATGTTTAATTTTATTGTATATTATATGTGTAAGTACCATTATTAATGTAGGAATGTTTGGTAGGCAACAGAAAGGATATTATTTAATTACAAAAATTTTATTTAATTTTCACGACTACGCTATGACGCCACGCTCTTTACTCGACGCTATCCTCTTTTTCTCTGAACGACGCTCCTCGCTCGACG
>KQ435823.1:109404-121789 GCA_001276565.1 Melipona quadrifasciata | reverse complement strand
CTCACATTCACAACTCGTTTCACGGCTTCGACTTGAAGAAGCTAAATTAGCCGCCGAGCTGCTACTCGACGGCGAGTATCGAAGCAAGAACATCTCCGAACAGAACAATTCTAGGATCCACACGGTGACCTCGTCGGAGAGTACGAGTCCATACGACGAGAACCCACAGAAGAAGGGGACGTCCGCGACCAAGAACCAGCAGACACGCTGTCTGGATGGCAAGGAGGCAATGGAGAACGCTAGCTACTCGTGCTCCAATTTGAGCTCGACGACATCAGACAGTCCGTGCGTCTGCAACCTCACAAACGCGAGGACAGTCACATCGTTGGATCATTCGATCAGGGTGCACGACCCTCACGCGAAGAAATACATTCCGCGGATATCGTCAAATTTCAACGGTACGAACGAGTTCTTCGGTGCCGCGCACGTCAACGGGCAGATCTCCGTCTAGGACTCCAATCGGTCCAGATTTCAAATCAACTGCACGCGGAATTGGGAGAACCTGAACTCAAGCATCGACGCCTCCACCTCAAGGAAGGAATTTTGGAGCCAACTGAAATGCGAGAATTTTCCATCCACGCCGCAGACCATCGAGAAGATCTGGACGAAGAGCGAGCAATACTCTCACGACGACATCGCTACACCAGAGGAGACGAAAAACAGCGATGATCAACACGATTGCTCTGACTTGGGTTCAGACATTAACGTCAACGCTATCAACGATAAAACCGATGCCTACATCATCGAAGATCAACAGCGTGACGAAGATTCGAACGTGCTCGACCACGGGCACATCAAGGAGTCGACGCACTCCAATTTAACCGCTAACACCGACGCAACGAGCGAGTCGATCGCGGACGGCGATTCACGCGCGCGTAACAAAGATAGTCAAAGATTTCTCGCACCCCATCAGCGTAGCGTCAATCAAACCGCGAGCCTTGTAAACGCGACATCCTCTACATGCGATACCGAGGGCTAACGCCCCACTCATACTAGCGCGTGAACAACAAAAATTATACAGTCCACTTTACCATTAAAATTAAGATCTCGTCACGCATACGGACGCGCTAACAATATTAACAATTTTTATAATAAAGTGTGATAATACAGTGATATAATTTTATATCTTCTAAGTTATATACATATACGATAAACTATAATACATAACTGGATCATGTTGAATGGTGTTCTTCGGTATTTTTGAAAATATAAAAATACTTTGTTAATGAAAATTGTTTAGTGTAGAGTACATATATAATATATAATATATATAACATAACAGTAATAGTTTTTTAATATTATTCTTTTATTCCGTTAATCGATAGAGTTCGATATTCTTTACAAAAGAATGGTATGATCATAAAGACGAGAAATAAAGGAGTACGAGAATAAAATGAATAATATGAGAATAAAGCGAAGACTGTAGAAATGAAAGGCAGTCTAAATTAATAATCGGGTAGATTGCTAATAATTAAATAGATCGCTTTGTTTCTTTTTGCGAATCTTCTGTAATTTCGTATTTGTTTTTCTGCTATTAAAATTATTTTGTTCATTTACTCACTTTTATTTTTTTCTGATTTACATCTGTGTATGTATATCGAAAAGCTCTTGTTAACTTAAAAGATATTTTAACCTTAATTCTGTAAATTCTGTCGTATTAAAGACAAGCAATAGTCTTGTGTTCTTGTCTTTCATGCATAAATTTTATAAAATTAAAATATCTCTTAAATTAATAATTTTTTAATATAATATAAGTTAATATTAATTATGGAGAATGCCGAACTGCGTAGATTAATGAATAAAAAAATATATCATTTCATTTAAAAAAGTCAAAAAACTAAAGTACCAAAATCCTTTCACTTGCATTATTTTCATATTATAGCTTCCTTTGCACTAAACAATTTTTGTTAATAAAATTTTTTCATATCTTCAAAAACAACAGACATATTCAAGACACGCGGTGCGCTTTACGTAGTGTTGACTTACTGAATTAATAAAATCAGTAATGTGTAAAATTGTGAATAGAATCATTAAAATATCATCAATGCTGTATTTTTTACCATTTATCTTTAAACAGATTGTTTACATTTTAGTTTGAAGTCACATTGTTCTATTTATAGAAAACTGAATTCGTAAGTTGTGTATTTGATTAAACTTTCTTTTGTGACATTCTTAATACAAAAGAAAAATTATGAAAAAATGGCATTGAAATAAATTATATTATTTATTATTTATTATTTATTATTTATTATTTATTATTTATATATTACATATATAATGGGTTTGCAGCAATACGAAAGTGATCATTCTTTGAAAGAAAAAGTTAGATTTTTGGACCTTAGTGTCATTTTAAGGTTATTTCTTTACATAAATACATAATCCAAATGTATTTTTTTACCAATTACACGGTGCGATAAAAAAATACATCATTGTACTAAAAAAAAAACATCGATGCTCTGAAAACTTTGAAAATTCTGAAAAAATGATTTTGAAAGAAAAATATTCTTATTCAGTTATTGGTCCATGTCATTTAGGTTAGATGAAAAATATTTTTTATACAATTCGAAAGGATATTTAAGTGGCCTTACTTAAATGTTCCACCATTATATCTATATGCAAAACATATAGGTCTGTCTTATTTATTAAAACAAATGACGTATTCTTAGAAACAATGATATTTAAAAATTAACTGTGATTGGGAGTTGTAGATAGGTCTGGAAAAAACTGACAAAGATACGGATATAATATTCTATTTGTTAATACTATAATCATAAAATCAAACTCATTAATTACCAAAAAAACAAATCTTTCGAAAATTGCATTTTTTCATAAATAGATTAAAGTAAAAATTAAAGATATAAAATCCTATTTTTAATATTATTTATTTTAAAAGTAAATTTATATAAATTACTGATATATGCAAAAATACATACACAACTTGACTGCTTGTAGAATTCTCTTTTGTATGATTCTAAGTTTCGCAAAATAGAAAATCTATTTTTCCTTCATGATGTTTTATAAAAATAATAGAAAAAAGTGGAGTAAATAAATACCAATTTTATTAGTGACTCAGACAGTCCTTCGAATTTTGTTTTACCTCGAATGTGCATTACGTGTTTGTACAAAGTCTTAAATATAATTATACTACATCAAAAGACAGGTACTCTTAGTCTGGTGAAATTTGATGTCCATGTAATTCCAATTTCAAGATTTCAATTAAAGCTAGAATTTACCGGATAAAGTAAGTCGATTACAAGAGTTTCTAAAAATCTGAATTCTTATACTTTCGAAAGTCGCGTTAATATCATAAGCCTAAATATCAAGTTTCTAAATATCATTAATACAAATTAATAGAATAGAAGATCCTAATCAAACGTTGTTAATATATTCTACAGATTAAAATGTAATTAAAAAAAGTCATATAAATGTTATTAGAATTATCATTAAAATTATGGAAAAAAAGAAAAACAATATAGAAAATGAGCAATATTTATTACCACAGTAAGGTGTATATGAGGAATTAAATTAAATAAACTTAAATTTATAGCAGCAGTCAGAAGTTCATAATAGTACTTCTACAATTCCAACTACAACTCCGGGATCACCTGATCTCACTCCATTAGACTTCATCTATAAGAAACTTGAAGAATACAGTTTGCCAAACAAATATTAATACGCCTTTTTAATTATTCCAGGATAATAATTATTTATTCACTGAATTAAAATGGATTTCAAAAAGTATGAAAGATGTCTTAAGTTTACATATCAAAACTTTGGGAGTATATGAGAAACAAATAAACTGAGAAAAAATATTCTTTAGAGATTTTCTTGTTTTTACTTCACTTTAGAGAAAATCGCGAAGAAAAAACAAAAAGGTTTTCTTTTTTCATTTATTTATATGCACTTATTCATGTCATCTAATTTTATCATTCATATTATCATTTTATAATACTATCTAATAAAGGTACGCTAATTTTTCGTGCTATGCAAGCATTATATCAAACACTCGATTGTAATAAACATTGCTTTAATGATATTTAATATACCAAATTACGATTTGATCTGTAAATTGCTCTGTTGAATTGATTGTCGAATAAATTTACTGAATAAGTGAAAAAATGAAAATTTCGTTTTTTTTTCCTGAGTTCTTTTTAACATAAAGCAAAAACGAACAAACCTGACGGATTTATTTTTCTCCTTACTTCATTTTCTATACACTCCCGAAATTCTGACATTTTAATTTGACGCATTCTGTATAATCATGAATATCGCTCTATGTCCAAACATTATCTGAGTATTAAAGTATTAGTATTTATATACGATGTATCGCATGCGAATAAAGACATTAAGAAGAAACTTTGTTATAATCTCCATCAAAATCAATTAAACACATATTTAATTAATATTATTCATAAAAATATGCAATAAACATTTATTTGCTTGTTTATTTTCTTCCTTTTCCATCAATTTTAATAAAAATTAGAACAAACTATTTTTATTAGATATCAGTAATCATGAATAACTAATCAATAATTCTTCAATCATTTAGTGATATCAATTTTATTAGTATAAATAACATATATTCGTACAATTAAAACTGTATAATATATCTTACAATATATACGTTTAAAAAAATTTTCATATTGCTTTAATATCTTAATTTTTTTAATAAAATTACGAATTTTAATTGGAAAATGTTTACATTCTATAATACTTTTATCATTGATTAAGAATAGTATAGACCGGACATTAAATGGGGCTTCGTGTGTCAGAGTCTGAAATAAACAACGGTGAATTTAAAACTACGTGAACAAATTGATAGCTCGTCAAATAAAATGATATCCGTTATAGTTTTGTCAATTGTATATCTCCAGATTTCGATACAAGAAATCAATATCTAAAATTATTCCATTTTGTATTGTACATCTATGTATATATATCAATGCTTTAGTCAAAAAATCATAAACTGTCTTTTTAACTCGTTTTTCATTTGTCATTCCGCAATCATAATGAAGACAATTGGAAAAAGAATGAGAATGAGCAATACTCAATCAGAATATATCATTTTGAAATCGTATAAAATTTCAATAAATTTCAATAAATGCTAAAATACGTCATTAAATTTTTAACAAAGTGTAAAGAAATTCTGTACTATATTATGGAAGTTATGTGGTAAAGGAAAGATATAAACACTTCCGGTCTTACAATTAGAAGAGATAAAGCTGCTAGTTTCTGTAAACAAAACGATGATCAGCAGGACAGATTGAACGGACAATTCGATGAGAGTTCTCAAACGATTTGGACGAACCGCAACTCATTCTACAATTTTATGTTTCAGTTTAATAATCGCAGAATAAATAATGTCAGACTGTGTTTGCTTGACCACAATAGATATCTATACTGCTTTAATATGAAATTCAACCTTTTTAATAAACTTTATGTTCCGAAAAAACCTCTAGATTAAATGATTGGAACGAAATAGTTATTTAGATCATTAAACGTTAATTTTTATGTAAGAATATTGACAAAAATATGGGTTCATTATTTTCATTTTGAAATGTTACAAAGATGACCTTAGAAAAATTCTTTTCACTTTCAACGAATGTGCGCCTTAAAATAGTGCAATTTTATCTTGAACATTTTCTTTCTCATAAAAACAAAAATACAGATATGTTTTTATTTAAAAGCCGCATCCTGTATAAAATTTGAAGCATTTAAAAAAATATTAATTTCTCTTCGATAATTTCTTTCGCTCTATTATTTTTTTAGCAGAAAAAATTCAAAAAAAAGAATTCCTACAAAAAATCGTAAGGATCCATTTAAAAAGTGCACTATTATAAAAAATCACACTATACTTTGATAAAGTGTCTCAAACAATGTCTTGTTATGAAATTTGTATTTATTTACTATGATTATTATATGTACATATATATGTATGTTGTCCGTAATAAAGTGTCATCGGATTCAATTCAATAAATAATTTTCAATGTGGAAACAGCAACATTGTGTATATTTTTTAATTTTAATTTTTTTGTAGGATTTTTGCTTGAGGAAACGTATTGCGAGATGCTGATTGCTATTTTGTGTGTGTGCTTTACTTCTTGTGTGTGGGATAGTTGCTAAAGGAGCGAGAGATGACGTGGAGGTTTCCAGACTTGGATATTACGCGAAGTGATTGAACGGACATGTATTGTTGGGTACTCTGAACGTACTGCAAAACTATTACTCTTATTGATGCGGCGTATTAGAGTCAGCTCTTATAAAAGGGCCAACTCTCTTTGTGTCCTTCCCGATTACGTGATCAGGAAGGTAAGTCATTTTATGGTTCAGATGTGCTATTAAACAAGGTCAGTCCCATAAAGTAATTTTCGTAATTACGTTCTAATAGTACTGCGTCCCGGAGATTCTTGACGTTATGTTTATAACGTGTAACGGCTATGTTGGTAATATGGATGGATTTTAGGAAAGAGGAGGTAGGGTTATAAAGTGGAGTTCGAATCGCCGCTAGACATCAGTGGGGCAGATGGCAGCGATCCGTACTCTAGACGCTTGTTTGTTAGGGAATCTGTAAGTTGGACACGAAAACGGCACTCATTCTAGAGGTGTTCCGTACACTGCTCGCTTAATCTGATGATCGCACTCGATCCGTAGTTAAGCGGCATCCATTTGCGGCTTGTGGTGTTCATATTTTCGGAACTTGTATATTAGGAATGTGCTGGCCGCTACAAACGTTGTTTGAGTAGTGTTCCCTACAATATCTATCATCAATAGCACTACAGAACAATACTTGCCTAAGTCGATGACAAGATGTGACGCAAAAAGGGGGCTAGGTAACTTTCAAGACATGGGACGCAAAAAAGCATTAAATGTTCAGTCTATGCTATTAGTCAATGCTTTTATGCACGATCAAAAATATAATAAAACATATTTGTAGGATGAGAACAAGAACAAAGATGGGTAAGTGAATAAAGTAGTTTAATAACAGAAAAACAAATAAGGAATTACAAAAGATTTATCAGAAAAACGAAACGATTTATTGCGACCGACTGCTAATTTCGAATTGTCCTTCGCACATCGTTCTCATAACGTCTCACGTTCTTAATCCTACTCTTGTACTTCTTTGTTTATTGTTCTTATGATGTCGTTCTCTTGGTTACTTCATACCACATTCGGCCATTCTTGATCTATTTTCAATACTTGAAGATAGGTTTACATATGATTTCATATAATCAGCTGATGTACTAGTCGTCTTCGGTTCTTCATCATTTATCAGAGTGAATTCATGCTGGTGATTTTTATACGTGACACTTATATGGTTCAAGGAATTTCTTTTTAACCTTTAATCCTGGCCCAAATTGCGTATGCTCGATTACAACGATATACTTTTTTATATTCCTTGGCCTTTTTACATGATCTATCGTGGTTTCATTTATTTTCCTTTATCCTCTGTATTTTAATGATATTTTGTTTTATAAATTGTCTTAAACCATTCTTTTCTCTTGAAAAAGTTCTGTTGATTCTTGCTTTGATTCTTGATTACTTCTCAAATTTCTAGATTTTCTTTATTATACTTATCCTCATTTTTGTACTTATTAAAACTTCAAATAGAGTCTTTATAATATTGCGTTGGTACATGTTCTTAATTCCTTGTTGGATTTTTCTGATATGCATTTGTCTATGTTTCCATGGTCAATTTCATCAGTATAGGAATGATAATATGATTTATGCGCTCTATTTAACAAGGTTAAGATTAAATTTTTCTACGGTTGTCAATACGTGTTCGATTCTTTCGATATCACAATAATTTTTGAATTCTTTACCAGTAAATGCTGCATTTCAATCTGTGATTAAACTTTTTAAACCAAAGATTTGCTGCTGAATCTTTAGTTTAAATCGATGATTTTTTTGGTCTCGGTACTTTTCGTGTAATAAAAAGCGACATGAATTTAGCAAATAAATATTTATACAACTAGTCATTGGATTTAGTAGATAGTCTAAATGATAAGAGGCGTTTCACTTTTTTAAATGGCAATTTGCCATCTTTTTCCTCTTTCTCTTTCCGTCAATATGCAGCAATTGATGAAATTTTGTGACTTTTTTTCAACCTAGGTATATATAGTAATCTTTTTTCAATCCTACGATTTTTTAAACAAAATGTCCATTATTATGGGCATCCTTTTAAATTATTTCCATTTGTAATTTGGAAGGGACAATGGAACTAGGCCTTTTTCACAAATATATCATTATTGAGGAAATAATCTTCATATGGTTCTTCCGCTGAAAGAGTTCTGATAATTTCGAGCAACTTTTCGTCTTACGCTTTACAGACCATTCTAGTTACTGTCAGTATACGTCCAACGTTATCCAGAACGATGTTATACTTCTACTATGAAAATTATTCTAACATCAAAGCTCATCGCTTTACTTTTGCAGATAGATTCTTTTTATACAATGTTTTCTTTAAAAAGGCACAATCTGTTACTATTTTAAATCTAAATCCTAAATCATAAGTAAACACGAAACTATAGCATTCGCAATAGTTAAAATTTCAAGCTCGTAAGAATGCAACACTTTTTCCGTGTTCAACATTTTGCAACTCATGTTAATAAACTACGTGAAAATTGTTTTTTCTTTTAATCGAATTTCTGTAACATTACAGCTCCATATCCTTTCTTACTACCGTTCATATGAAACTCAATCGTAGCGGCAGAATCGTTTATCTTGAATGTCGGTTCCTACAACAACATATTTTTTAACGTCAGGGATGCTTGCCTTTGTGGTTCGTTGAAATTGAACTTGAATGTTTTAATATCTTCGACAACGGTTGTGCAATTTTTACATAATTTTTTACGAATTTCTAGAAGTATCCCGTAAGATCCAAGAACTTTGTATATCTTTTTTCGATTTCTGAGAAGTGCTGAACAACTTTAACTTTTTTTAACAATGGATTAATGTATCACTTTTCTATCTCGTATCCAAGGATTTCAAAAATTCATGTTTTTTCCAACTAATATGTAGACTCGCAGTTCTTAAAGTTTCTTCTAGTTCATGAAATGCGTCTCTTTCGTCTGTACTAAATATAATACATCACTCAATAAGTCTTTTGTCTGACACATATATGGCAACATTGTTGACATACCCATATGATTTTTGGATAGTAGCATCCTTTAAACGATACATGTCAAAATTTCATGACATTCTGACAATTAGTTTACAGGTTACAGTGGTTTTAGTGACCCCAGTTTTGTAATTTTCAAAATAATGGATAAAAAAGAATTTCGTGTGTTGATTAAACATTGTTTTTTGATGAGGAAAAATATTGTTGAAGCCAAACAGTGGCTTGATAAGAGTTATGGACACTCTGCACCAGGAAAATCAAATATTATTTACTGGTATGGTGAATTTAAACGCGGTCATACAAACACCGATGATGCTGAACGCTCTAGACGCCCAAAATCAGCAATTGTTCCGGAAAACATAAAAAAATCCACAAAGGAGAGTTTTGAAAGACCGTAAAGTGAAGTTGCGTGAGATAACTGACACCTTAAAGATATCAGAAGATAGTGTGTTTACAATTTTACACGAAAATTTGAGCATGCTTTCGAAGTGGGTACCGCGTTTGCTCACACCGGACCAAAAACAATAACGCGTCAACGATTCAGAGCGCTGTTTGGAGCTGTTCAAGCGAGATAAAAAGGATTTCTTGCATCGGTATGTGACAATGGATGAAACATGAATCCACTACTGCACACCTGAATAAAAAAAATCGTCAGCTGAGTAGACAGCAGCCGGTGAAAGTTGTCCAAAGCGACTAAAACTCAAAAGTCAGTTGGCATCCGTATTTTGAGACGCGCATGGTATTTTGTTCATTGACTATCTTGAGAAAGATAAAACTATCAATAGCGAATATTACATGGCATTATTGGATCGATTGAGTGTAGAAATCAAGAAAAAAGTGCTACTTCACCAAGACAATGCCTCGTGTCACAATGACGAAACAATGGTTAAATTGAATGAATTACGCTTCGAATTGCTTCCTCATCCACCGTACTCTCCAGATCTGGCCCCCAGCGATTATTGGCTTTTTGCAGACATCAAAAGATGCTCCAGGGAAAGAAATTTAGCTCAAATGAAGAAGTGATTGCCGAAACTGAGGCATATTTTGAGAGTAAAGACAAATCGTTCTACAAAAAAGGCATCGAAAAGTTAGAGGAGCGTTGGAATGAATGTATTACTCTTGAAAGAGAGTATGTTGACGAATAAAATCGAATTTCTAAAAAAAATTTGTTTTTCTTAGCTAGACTAAAGACTTATTGAGTGATGTGTTAATAAGATCATCAGTATATATGAATACTGTTTCTCTGTACATTAGATCTCAAAATAGTTGGCTGGCGCCAAGAAGTCACGTAGACACATTCGCTCCATATAAAAGGTCAGTCTCCTAGCACGAGACAGACAGTCTGCCATAACCACTCAGTCAGTCAGTTCGAGTCTAGACGCGGAGACACCTCGTACCCATCTCTCAGACTCACGTAACAATTGTACACTCTAGTCAAATATACGTCTTAAAAACCTACAATCTTAATATCTCTTCGACGGCTGTAAAAGGCCAAACGAGAGAACCTCAGCGAAGCGGGCAACATTCCTTAAAATCACCGCCGCGCTGAGACAAAGGGCATTGAAAACCCGGTAGTCGATACATTACGATATATTCTATTTTCTTCGAACGACTATCGTTTTGCAACCATTCGTTTATCTGAGCAAAATTTTTACTTTAGCTTTGTACGGACCGACTACATCGATTTTTTCTGACACATTTTCAGTTATTCTTATTAACTTTGTAACAATCGGTTTCGCATTCTTTGTTGACCGCGATGCAATTAAACATCGTTTTCAAATCACGTTCCATGTCTTATGCTCCGCCCGCTTGTAATATCTTTGACATGCATACGCACTATATGCATACCTCTACATTTTTTAAAAAATTCGTTGCTTTAGACAATTTTTGCATTCATCGTATTGTTTAATATGGCAGACAAAAGTCATTTCCTTATATCACTGTTGATACTTTTCTGAAATCTAATAAATTGTTTGGCGGACGCTCGTGTAAGCCTTGCACAAATTCATTTCTTCAGATTAACCTAATCCCAACCTAATAATTGATTGATACTCTCGAATTCTTCTACCCAGCTATTTATATCTAATTTGTCATTTCTAAAAAATTACGAAATATTTTCCTCGACATCCCTAATTGTGAATATAAATACATATATCTTCCGAGTGTACGTTAACGATATCGAATTTCGTTGACGGATCGGATCGCCTTTGATTGCTTTGGCTACCTATTTGTCGCCGATTTGCCGGCTCCTCGTCATCAATCTCGCTCTTGTTGCTCATTTCTTTCTCGGTCGACTGCCCTTCACATATTCTCGTAGTTTGTTTTATTCTCACTTGCGCTTTTTCTTTTCTCGTCGTTATGATAGAACGCATCAACAGTTACCTTATAACATATGTTTTATAAGTATCGTTCTAATAATTACGACACCGGATATGTGAAATAATTGCATGATTCACTTGCGCCGTACGGCATTGAAGAATTTAACAGAAATTTCCAAATTATCCAGTCGTTCTCATGACAATAGTAGTAATGTAAGCGGATGATTAACTTATAAATATGTTTTTATCATAAATTTTTATCATAAATTATTTAAAATAATTCCATTAAAATACTAAAAATAGATTATGATTATTACTTAATGATTTTTAAATTAATTATGAACTTTGTTTACAATGACTTTGATTATTTACTGTATTCATTAATCCGTAATTACTGATTATTGAATAGTCAATAATTATGTTTAATAGCCTGATTTCATGTCAATCATAACCTTCAGTCATTAATTCCTCTGCCGTTTGGGATATAGTCCGGTGTTCAGACCATTTTCTGTAATTCTAATTGTTAGAATTATTTACACTTACGAAAGACGTTAGGCTTCTTATTGTGAATGGAATAAGGAGCACGTGATATTAAAAGAATATATATTGAATAAACACAATTAGATACAAAAGAGTAAAGCTTTAGAATCCTCACACTCTCAATCACACACTCTTTTCACTAGTCCGAACTCGCTATTCTCTTTTCTTTGATCCTCACATCATGATTCCTTCTTGACGAATGACTCCTCCCCTGCAGCCAGAAACAAAACACGACACACATATACATATCATATATCTACACCACAGTCTACACTCGCATTCATACACATAAAGCCAACACACTCACACTTGTCATATAAAATAATTTATTATTCTATTTAAATATGTTTGAATAAGAACAACGGCTCGCCCGTTTTTTCATGTTGGAAGTCATAGTGGAAGTTTGGTC
>KQ435823.1:37759-51484 GCA_001276565.1 Melipona quadrifasciata | reverse complement strand
AAAACTGAATTGTTATACTTAGATATGTAGATATTTGAAGAGTAATTGAATTACAGTCCGCCACGTGAATCGACTCGGCAAATTTGTAAATTGGTACTTGTCGATTTATATAATTCAACTGAATTCATATTTCTGGATGAAATTCATTGTTTAGAAACTGATTCAATTATATATGATATATATGTATATATGTATCATATATATGTATGTATCATGTATATGTATATATATATGTATGTATATATTTGATTATATAACATAAATTTAGAAAAATTAAAAACTTTTGTTTGAATGTATAGTAGATGTTAAGAGAATGAAAAGATATTTATAAAAGCGAAAAATAATTTTGTACAATAACAAATTCTTACTTTTCTCTTTGTTATTTTAATACTGATAAATGTGATCAACAATTTTAATGTATGCTATTAATATCTATTGTTTTATATTTTGAAAATTTATTTCTCTTTTAACTTTATAAAACGTAACAGCCAACAGAAATATTGTACGAATAATCTATGAAATAAACGACTAGCCGAAAATAAATGTTCCAAGCTAAGATGAGTCAAAATATTGTAAACGAATAAGTATACGTGTGTAATTGTTACACAGAATAGTTGTGTAGAACTTCTTTTAAGAACGCAATAATTACAGTTTCTACGACACCCAGTTTTAATAAATATATTACTTTTAAATTATTTGAAGAGAATGTATTGAATCTATATTCGAAAAAGAAGAGGGAAACAATTATATAGTATTTATTCGTCCACACGTACAATATTAAGCGAATTTATATAAAACAAATTTATGTAATATTTCTTCATAGTCATTTTGAAAACAATGTTATTGAAAATTTAAATAATTTTCCATCATCACGTATATATTAAAGCTTAAAATGTCATAAAATAACTTCTCTATATTCTGTAACACTTCTATATAACTTATTGCATGATAGATTAAATATTTACCATAACATTTGTGTAAAAATATCTCTATCATACAGCCGGTACAAAAGTGAAATATCAACAAATATAAAAACATAAAAATAATCGAAAGATACATTGCAATAATACATAAAGCAATCGATTCTAATCGATCGATCTGTTTTATCAAGTAATTCAATAGAATGTAAACGCATGTAATAATTCTCGATAAGCGCGATAGATTTTTTCGCAGTAAAGATATTCTGTAAGTGTCCTTCCAATCACAGTGAATAAGTGGAGAAAAGATAAAAAGAAAATAAACGTGGCTAACACGCTTTCAAGGATTCAAACGACATTCTTAGATTTTAAAATAACTAAAATTAGTTGAGCTTATATTAATGTATATTTTCTTCGCGATTCATCCTCCAATGTTTTTCATAATAGAATATAAAGAAATTGAAATTATGATTAATTCAAATTGATTATTTCTGTTGTAACAATAATGTTTGATCGGTTGGTATAAATGATGAGAGAGTGTGGTATGAGTGATGGATATCTAGCTAAACTATCAACAGGATCAGAACGCTTCGCTATAAGACGTGTGCATAATATTATAAAATTAGCACTAAGACTTTGGAACAATTGAAACCTTATTAAAAGAGTGTTACGCGTGCTGAATAAAAAAATATTAAAATAAAAAATAATAAAAAAGAGAAGGAAAGAAAAACGTAGTGAAAGTACATACAACATAATCTCATCGGAAATCGCCCATGTGGAGAAGTTAGGGACGCTGAGAATTTTTCATTGTGTTTCAAATCACTGTTATACTGAAATCACATAATTTGTATGAGACCGTGGAACAGGTGATTGAATCAAAGGATAGAAACGAGAGATTGACAAGATATGCAACTGTACAAAAAATCACTATAATGGACAGGAAACACATTCTCACGTGCACTACGGTGAATGAAATGTAAACAAAGCTTCACAGAGACGACTCAACAAAAGTGCAACTTAATGCGCGAATTTTATTCTCTCAAGCACAACAAAGAATCTAACATGGGTAAGCATCTAATCAAATTAGAGAATCTCGCGTTTCTCAAGCACAACAAAGAATCTAACATGGGTAAGCATCTAATCAAATCAGATAATCTCGCGTTCAGACTAAGAATTCTGCAAATTAATCTCAGTGACGACATGCTAATATCAAAAATTTTATCTACCTTCCCTCATACTAAAAGGTGCTACAAGTGCAACAAACCAGATCACTTGGCACGCAACTGTAAGATCAACACGCACACAGAAGTTAGCATTCAACAAAAAACAAGGGTGAAGTTTTCAGGCAAGTAATACGGAAAGAAGTAATACTGACATGCATTATGACATTTGTAAAAAAGACAATCACAACAATGTAGATTGCTTCTTTTGAAAGAAGGATAGTAAAAATATTCCTAGTAAAAAGATAGCTTTTTTGTGCGGTACCACAAGTCCGATAGAAAACTGGGTCTTTGATTCAGGTGCAACAATGTATGGTAAAGACGGATAAAAATATCAAAAACGTAAAAACAAGTAAAATTGAAATTAATGTGGCAAAGGAAGATCAACGGATGGAGTCTAAAGGAGTGGGAAATATGAACTTCAAAGAATTCCAATTAAAGGAAGTGATGCTAGTACCAAAACTCTCGACTAATTTGTTGTCAGTGAGCCAGATTACTAAAAATGGTGGAGAAGACATTTTCTAATGAAAAAGTAATAGTAAAACATAAAAATGAGATTGCATTGCTTGGAGACAAGAACCAAAATGGACTATATAAACAGATAATTTTCTTCTTTTTCTTTTTCAGGTGCCCCAGGTTCATGCATAGATGCAGCCGGCTTGCTTTTTTGCATCCTTATTTCTGGTCAGAGGTTAGTCATCCATTCCACACCAAACCGGAGATCTCCGACCTCCCCTGGACCAGTCACATTATCTATTTTATTAACTAAGTCCATATTTGAAATACATTGATTAACTAGGGCAATCCTTTTCGTCTTAATTGTATTTTGCACACGGGATCTGGGGTTTTTCCCATGCGTGATTCCATCACTTTTATCCGTGATCGGCACATCAGGGACCATACAACCTCGCCACACCGGACCCGGAAGCTACTTGATATTCCACACTTACAGATTTTTTCGTATTCTTTTTACATGATGCTTTTTTAAACGTCACTACATTGTTCAAGTCACTTTAAGTGTAAATAAGTTGAGTGAAAATTCAACTCACATTTAAAATTAGATACTGGTTAAAATACCACATACTGGTTAAAATTGCAAAACCATACTCCAAATGTCTAAAGGTA
The DNA here is from genome assembly GCA_001276565.1 of Melipona quadrifasciata. Lineage (NCBI taxonomy): Eukaryota > Metazoa > Arthropoda > Insecta > Hymenoptera > Apidae > Melipona > Melipona quadrifasciata. The sequence continues at coordinate 48,222 of KQ435823.1, read as the reverse complement.
CAATGGAGTCCGTCTGCAGAGTTAGAAAACATTTTCAAAATTTGGGGCAAAAATTCACTTGACACGGCACTAAGTATCCAAAGGAGGGCCAGCGCCTCTTGTTACGGTCCTGGTACAGTACCAACCGCGCGAAATCTGGGCCCGCGGCTGACCGCGAGATGGTATTTGGAGAACCGCTGCGCGCCGAGTCATTTGACGCTCCCAAAGTGGTAGAGCCCCCGACACAATTATTCAATAATACTACTCAGCAACCGCCGAACGGATTTTCGTAAACCAACACTCAAAATTCGCAGAAAAATATCAAGCACGTTCTCGAAGAAACAGCAGGTCGCTAGCTAAAATCTATTTTGTGTTAGTGCACACATTATGTTACCTGTCACTGTACCAAGTTTCTACTATTTTAGGACAGTTTCTACGTCACTTAAAACTGAAACCCGCGATCATTTGTAGGATTATATTAAATCCCCTCACAAATCGCGTATTCACATATATAAATCCTAAATAAAGCAGTAGAGCTATAGAAAAGTCGCGAGAAGTAAAATTCTGCGGCAGACCGCGAGATGGCCTACGGGGCACGTGCCTGTGTATGTAATATGATGATAATAAACTCATTCAAAGTACTATAAATTATAATAATAATAACTCCGAATTAAATATAAATAAATTACATTAAATATTTTTATGAATTACATAGATAGATATTAAATTTTATAATATAGATTAAACTATTTACTTTGAAAACTAACTAACGAATAATTAACAATTTGTTTTCTGATTACTATATACACATCATTATCAACAACCAACACTCTCTATGGTGACAGAATAAATAAAATACCAATTTACAAATTCTCCATTATTTATGAGTTCTAACAAAGTTGGCGCTGTCGATTTCTCGGAAACGCACTCCTTGACGGAACGATTGAATGAACGCAGGTGGCGCTGATTTCACTCCAGTTGAGGTAATGGTCGCTACATTATCCCCCTTCAAGTCGCTTGATCCATAAGAAAGAGCAGACGATAAGGGTGTCTTGCCATATGTTCGATATTGCTGTTCTTCATGTAATTCTACATATGCCGGTTTTAATCGTTCCGTCGAGATGGTTTCTTTACCTTTATAATCAATAAGAAATAGATTATCTGATACATGCCTTAACACACGATATGGACCTTCATATGGCTGTTCCACAGGCTGTTTAATATGATTAACTCATACAAAAACATGTATCGTGTCAAAAAGATTATTAAATATAAAATATGATCATCTGGAGTGATGTCTTGTCGGTCTTGGGCATATAGTTTGCATAAATTCTCTAAATTTACTTATATTGAAATTTGTATCAGTATCGTTGTCAACGATAAAAATTCTCCAAGTAATCTGAGGAGTGTACCATGTACCATTTCAGCCGCGGTTGTTTGCATATCTTCCTTATAGCTATTCCTCAAATCAAGCATTACTGCTGGGAGTACCTTTAACCAATTCTTATTTTCGTGGAATCGAATTGCTGCTTTCAGAGATATATGCCACCGTTCAATTATGACATTTGATACAGGGTGATACGCTGTGGTGCGGATATGCCTACATCCAGTAAGTTTTGTTAAAGTGTTAAAAAGTTGAGACTCGAATTGTGCGTCACGATTCGTAGTAATAGTTGACGGAGCATCGAATCTCGCGATCCAAGTGGCATAGAACGTAGACCCTGTTGCGACAGCGTCTACGTTTATATCTTTTAACGGAACCACTTCAGACCATCTAGAGAATCGATTGATCATGGCCAAACAGTACTTATAGTTACTGATCGTCGGTAACGGTGCTATAATGTCGATGTGAGTGTGCTGGAAACGCTCTGGAACAGTGATATGTTTCAATGGATTTTCGATTTATCTACTTATTTTATTTCTTTGACAGCTTACACAACCTCTTGCTCAATGTAATATATTTTTATTCATCCCAGGCCATAGAAACTTTTTTGTTATTACATGCTTAGTGGATCTTCCACTGGGATGAGCGAAGTTGTGCACACTGTTGAAGATTTTCTGTGCAGCACTACTGGAATATATAGCCTAATTGTTTCAGTTGAAATATCACAATATATTATATATGGCTATTACCGCCTTTGTTTTATGAGTTATTGTAACCTCATGACTACATGGGACTTTGTCTTTCAATTGTGATTCTTCCTCAGTGTCAGATTCATCATCATCATCGTCGTTATCACTTTTATCGTCACTTTCAACCTTCGCAGACTGTTTTGAGTTCATCGAATAATGAAATTCAGAAGATATTATCGTCACTTTCAACCTTCGCAGACTGTTTTGAGTTCATCGAATTCTGAAATTCAGAAAATTTTGAAGGTCCAACAAAAGCATCATTCTCCTTCTCTTCGTTCTCGCTTCCATTGGTGATATTTTCAGCATCGTCAACATCAACAATTTTAGTTTCCCTTGGTGACTAACTAAATTCTAACTACTTTCTCAACAAGTTTTGCTCTTTCGGAATTTGCTTTGTTAATTTTAACTGTTTTTGTAATATTCTCCAGCATCTCTTGCACGTCAAAGGATTTGGCCTTCTTGACCAAAACCTGTTATGCCCATAACCTCCTACAAATTTTGGGACTCTTCCTCGTCCTCCGGTTTGATTTCATTCATTTATAACCTTCTTCGCGTTCATGATTTGTATTTATGTAACTTGTTTGAATAAAATTGACACTTTTAACAACTACTATGGTCTATAAAATTCTTTTTTATATAAAATATCCTAGACAATATTCTATGAGACACGGCACAAATGAATAAACTAATACTGAAGTCTGGTAAATATCTTCCGTATAAATGCTCAATGAACATGTAGGTACTATGATGGTAATTATTTTTAATAATAATAATAACGATAAACTATATTAACTTCTGATAAACAACGAAATATATTTAATAAATCATAAGTATAAATAACGCAGTTTACTCAATGAATGTTAGCTAAAGAATGAATTACAACTGTTTTCTATATATATAACGGTATAAATATTTTAATTCACTATGACAACGAAACAAATTGAAATATCAATTTACAAATTTTTACTATTTTACAAGTTGGCGCTGCTAAATATCTCGAAATCGAACTTCTCTACGGAACGACCGAACGAACGTAGGTGGCGCTGACTTCTCTCTTGATGACAGTCGCTACAAACACCAAAACACTATCGCTACGTAGTGGAGAAACGGTAGAACCATTTTTTATCTCTATCCCTGTTGGATGTTACTGTTCCTTGTCTTGTAATGACCACTGTCGATAACACAGTAAATACAGCGCCACCTACTAGTACAACCTCCGCGCCGGCAGGTGCGCTTCCGCTAAGCCACAAACAACAAAACGCATAAACGGCTAAACCTATAAATACAGCTCCGACGACGCGAGAGACACACTTCGTTCTACCTGTCTACTTATCCAACACTTGTGCCTTATCACGTATCATCAGTCGTTAATCGATAATCGTTGAAGCTAGTCGTTAATCCGTACAACCGTTTGCTACGTGGCCGATATCGAATCCGTATCCGAAATCCGTTATCATCGATTATACAGAACACGCAAAAATATTTGTAGGTAGTTGTAATCGTAATAAATTATTACCGACGAAAGCAAATACCTACAGTCTACGAAAAAGTGCTGCCATCTAAACAACTCTCAACTCTGACGGGAATTAAAAGCACGAAAATGAAGTAATCATTCGGTAGAAGATAGTATATATGATGTGCGACAAGTTTCTACAAGTTACTGCTACGTGACGCTAGCATTTTTCTTTTGTAGCAGTGCGCGCATTTTTGAATTGAGCGATGACGTCGATAGCAAAAGAAAATAGAAGAAAATAAAATAGTAGTAAATGTATTAGAGTTTCAGTAGTCTAATTCTACTTGAAAAGTTAAAACAAGTGCTAGGAAAGTTTATCATTATGTATAAATTAAATAAGTAATAGTTATTGTGTTGGTACTAAATCTCGTAGTATTTATTAATTAATAAAACAAAAATAATAAAAAAAAAAGTAAAATCTCCATACTTTTTTTATTAATTTGTGATATCATTGACTAACTAGAACAGATACAATGCTTTCCCGTGTTCTATATTTTGGCAGTAAACTGACCATTTTCGTGTCACATTCTACCATATCGATTTAGGCAAGTATTGCAGGTATCGCGATGCCACAGAAGAGGTACATGAATATCTCGAAAAACAGAAGCTATTCCTAGCTGAAATTTCAGATTTCGTCTGAGGAGAATATGAGGTTGGAGGAAGTGGCACGCAAGAACCCTAGAGAAAGCTGCGCTCCTGGTCTGCAAACACCTTGTTTTCAAACAATTTCGAAAATCTGTAAGTGCAATTTCGAAAACATTGAAATTTCGATTTGTTTGCATACATTGGTTTGTTTACTTTGGTTTCCAATGTTTATTTACATTTTTTTTGTTGTAAACACACTTTGTTTTGACAGATTTTCGAAAATTTGCAATCGGGATTTCGAAACCGTTGAAATTTTGCTTTGTTTATAAATATTGGTCTGTTTGTTTTGGTTTCCAATGTTTATTTACATTTTTTGGTGTAAACACACTTTGATTTCTTCAGTAGTCCAAAAGATGACCAAGTAAAAGGTTTTTTGCACTGATATCCTCGCACGTCGAAATTAAAATGACAGTAAAGTTTTCTACTTTTTCCTATTGTTGGTGTAGTATGTTGTCATGACGGAGGTCATTGACCGCGGGATTAAGATTATCGTTGAAATGGTCTTCATCTAGAAATGTTAGTCTCCATTGTTGCCATTCTGCGAGTTTTCTTTTTCAGATCACGTCAGAGTCACCAATTTTGTAGGTTGTATGATGATATTAAACTCATTCAAAGTACTACAAATTATAATAATTATAACTTCGAATTGAAAATAAATAAATCATTGTAAGGGACACGACCCAGGCAACAACATTATAAATACAGTTCTCACGACATTAACCCAAGTTGCAGTATCGTCAGGGTCATAAGGTAGTTGTCAAAAACCTCTAATGGGTCTGACCATACACATTACAAAAAATAGACGTTTTCCGATCCCTTGACGGGAATGGACATAGTGGAAATCAGGGTATAAAAGGGCTGACTCCAATGCGTCAGGGCGCCAATTACTCTAAGTTTACTATTAGGTAGTCCACATTTTGTAAGTCCTCCCGCGTCTGCAGCTTGATTATTTTGCCTACTTCGCTCTTGCGCTAAACGGATAGTAAGAACAATTATCACAATTGAACATTGTCTTCGTGTATCCTTGCATATCTGTAAATTTTATTAGTATAAATTAAAGGCTTTTGAAAACACTAAAATTATATTAAATATTTTTATGAATTAGATAGATATTAAATTTTATAACATAGATTAAACTGTTTACTTTGAAAATTAACTAATGAATGATTAACAATTTGTTTTCTGATTACTATATACACATCATTATCAACAACCAACACTTTCTATGGTAAGAATAAATAAAATACCAATTTACAAATTCTCCATTATTTATGAGTTCTAACAAAGTTGGTGCTGTCTATTTCTCGGTAACGCACTCCTCGACGGAACGATTGAACAAACGTAGGTGGCGCTGATTTCACTCCAGTTGAAGTAACGGTCGCTAGACCTGCACGCCCGGCGACGTGACGCAGTATCGAATATCACCGATCGTCCAGACACGTGGCGACGTAATTTTCAAAAATTCACAGTTTTACAAATACTGCATGGATTTACGCGAACAAGCATGTTCCTGAAATTCTCGTTCGATTTTTTTCCGTAGATTCGAAAACAAGCAAGAAATCGCTCTTGCTCCCGAGTTATCAGAACACGCCTGTTTGATGTGTTCTGATTGTTGTCCTCAACACGTGGAGCAATTCCTACACAGATTCCACGCAGTTTTCAATCGATTTAAAATTAGAAAACGATTTATCTATTATAGCGAAAGAAGACAAAGAAAAATTGTTCGTTAATAATGAAGACATTGCATCAACAAATGGAAACAACAAACAGGAACAACGGAAAGAAGTAATAAAAAGATAAAAAATAATAATAAAAATAGTAAATTAATAATAAAAATAGTTAAATATTAAAATAATGCTAAAAAGTTAAATCTAAATACTAAAAACAAAAATAGTACGAACTATTAAATACTAAATACTAAAATACTAAAACATTAAAACAATAATAAAAATACTAAAATATAAAATAAAATAAACTAAAATATACTAAAATATAAAATAAACTTTGAAATAAAAAGTTGTTTCGATTTGCTGCACACGTCTTTTTTCCTCAAAACCTTACCAGAAACTAACTCTCTTCGTCACTTCGGCAATTTGGCAAATACGTGTTAGCCACATAATGTTCGTGCGTTAGTGCTAACACAAGCAGCTCCCATCACTGTGTGTGTTATTACTTTCTAGTGGCCCTCAACACTGTGACCACAGCACAGTTGTAAAATGTCAAGTATAATGTATGACGTGTAACTTAAGTTGTATTGCGTTTAACGAATGACGTAATATCTAAAACGATTCAAATACTACATAATTTACAACGCATGACGTATGACCTAGTACACATAAACTAATATATAAAGTAGAGCCTATAAAGAATAACGTATGATGTTAGGGAGTAATATTCGAGTTTGCGAGTATCCTAAAATTGCATTCGTCCGTTTGCATCAATCTAAGTCGTTATCACTTTAAATACACCAAAGGTTGGAGAATTATTCAAGATTATTGATAAAATTTAAGAAGAAACGATATTACATCTTTCGATTTGGAGAAAATCCCTTTCATTTCTCGGCCGTTTTCTCATTATTATTGCAATAATCGATGGAAATAAATACGAAACTCACTATTCTGAAAGCAATATCCATAAAGGCATAAGTGTCGCTACCTGATTTCGAAAATTTTAGATAAACTTTATCGATACATATTCAAAATTGTACGAAATATTTCGAATTTGCGAGAGTCCTCCAAATACCCGTTTGCATCAATCAAAGAAGTCATCGCTTAAAGTAAGGGGTGTGCGAGTACCCAAGTTATGGTTACCCGAGCCTCGAGTCGGGTCGAGTCGGGACCCGAAAGTTCGCTAAGTTTGGGTACCGCTAAAATCGGGTACCCGAAAGTGAAGTCGGGTCGTATCGAAATAGCGGAAGTTTGTACAGTTCGGGTACCCGAAGGTGAAGTCGAGTCGGGTCGGGATTACGAAAAATTGTAATATTTGTGTATCCGAATTTAACAAGGAAGGCTTTGTCTTACAGACTTTTCAACGACGATAAATGTGTTGTTCCTGGAATGATCTCTTAACTGAATTTTACGTATAAATTTTCTAATTTGCACAGGTCATTGTATTCTATACCTATTTTAATGAAATCTAAATTAAAAACAGTAAAGCAGTTCACGTTTGAAAATGTGAATACTAGTTTATATTCAAATTGGAATGTAGAAAGCACAATTCCTCCACTTTTTCTGTTAATAATTTGGATCTCATTGCTGTGACAATATTGCCAACGTCAGAAAATAATTTTTCGTTACTTGTTTGTGTCGCAGGAATAGTGAGGTACTATCTTGCTACTGCCGATAGCATTGAAAATCTTTTACTGTTTGTTTTCCACCAATCTGTAATATCAGTTTGTTTGGAAAGGAACCCTTCGGAGAAATAAATGTATATTCTTTCATCCAAGCGGGAATTAAAAGAAAGATGTTCCTGCTCTGCCACATTCTCCAACGTTTCGTTGAAGAATTTCATTAATTTAGATTTCCTTCGTCCTATGAATCAAATTTAGATGAAAAAGTGTTTACCAATTTTACACATTAATCAATTTTAAATAATGTTTATTGGTTTATTTTAAGGTAATATTGATTTATACTGAAGTAATACCGTCGCTCTCATGGGTGGTTAACGTGACTTGTATGTCACTGTTTCCACTTGTATCTATTTCATTTTGGATGGATGCTATCTTTTGCTTTTTTTGTTTGGTCACCCATCTTTCACTTCGTAGTAGTAATAAAAGGTTTTTAAACCTCGAATCCAGTAACATATCTGTAAATGTCGTTCTTTAGAATCTGTTCAAAATGCACCTGTAAGAAATATATTGTATTGCAAATATAACATTCTAGCTTTTCATTCGTTTACGAGTCATTAATAGAATAACAAAATTGACTTCAATGCGTCACTTAAATGATTGGAAATTTCTGTAGTTTTCTCTGATTGAGTGCCATTCATTTTAAACACTTTAGTTAGAACACCTATATATAGAGGAAAGTATTGATTAAGGTTAGTTAGAACATCTATATATAGAGAAAGGTATTGATTAAAGTTGGTATAAAATAGACAAAGTTAGCAGCATACATTGTTATGGTCGCTTCTCTAACAAATCCGAGAATTGTGGCTTCTGCAAGCTCTCATTCCTCAATAGTTAAATTTTGTGGCATGTTTGTGTCACACAGTAACATATACAAAACTATCCGTAGAAGTGTAAGACGTTGTATCATAGCGTACATAGAATTCCAACAGCTTGTATTAAATGAAGAGGCTGTTTTTGCCAAGATTGGTGGTTCTTTGAATTTATATAAAAAATTTTTCTTTAGAAGAGGTTGATCGCGTGAAAAATCCAATTATTGCTCTACATTTTTTTCTCAAATTATAAAATTCTAGACATTTCTACATTGCTACCTTTACTGCCAATAGTAAAGAATGAGCCTAGCAAGGAATATGACACCAATTTTCATGCAATTAAATTGTTTTCACTGTGTTCCGACTGTTGTTAGTGATGAAAAATGCTGGTCTAATAATGGCATCCATTCTCCATGTAATACATGAGCAACACGTGTTTCGAACGTTCGACCGTATGGAATTTTGTTAATTGATATCAATTTAACATATAACGACGTGTTTGGAAATCTTTTGTTATGTAGTACGTTGTTAACGATAGTTATTGTTAACTGTCTTGAGATCTAGATGTTCATTCATCTGCTGTAAATACGAGAAATACTTCTCCTAAAAGTTCAGTTGTACATACACACTAGTTTAATAATAATTCTAATAATCGGCATATATTCAGAATATATAGGGATATAAGTTAAACGACAAAGTGAGGTAGTAACAAACAATTACTATCTGTGTTATATCTGTTTGTATTTTGGACATGATCTCTTTTCAAATCCTCATACATACTGGATATGATATTTCTAGAAAATGATGAACGACTAGGAATATAATACCATAGTTCAGCACAATTCAGTAAGGATTGAAAATCGACATCGACAATAGGGAACCGTTGTAAATCTAGAGCGATTGCTGCCTAAGCCAATTCTTTCGCCCCTTTATAGTTTTTGTCTATTGTATGCACGATTTGTTCGTTCTCCGATTGCTCTTGTACTCTTACTTGTTCCTTCCTTACATTTTGCCTTCACCTGTCACGAAATACCACCCGTATTACGGTATTTGATTTGAGAAATTCGCGAGCACAATAAACATTGAGTGATCTATTCATTAAAACAGCGGTCTATTCTTTCAAAGTTTTTCCACATTAAACTCTCGTTTCGGTGTTCCGGTCACGATTGAACAATATTGTCATCTTGCTGTATGATCCCATTTTTTCTTTGAAATCACCTGCACTGCTACGTAACATTTTAACAGTACTCTTATGAATTTCATACTTGTAGATAGGTTTTCTCTTTATGAAAGAACGTTGGCATGAGATTGAATGTTGCTACGAGATTAATGAGATTCTATTTCTAAAGCCAAACAATCCTGTCTGGACTTGGCTTTGTTTCTATCCTTACAGTGACTTTTCACATCTTTTTTCCACTAAAGAAAGGAAACCATTAGAGAGGGAAATGACAGGACATCTGGCAATTCTCGGCAAGATCGATTTTTTTCTAAGAATTTGATCTGCCTGCCCGTCTTGGGATGCTTTTTTCTGCTCCAGAACATTATGCAATGTCTTTTAGATTACCGAATCGGATGATGATACGTATACTTCGGTGTAAAGTACCGATGTGGAATTTGCTGTCTAAGCGCTGATTACATTACTTTATTTTTCTAAAAATAGAGATTCAGCTTATGTCGACACACATGGGAATACGACGAACGCCATGTTATAACGAGATCGTAATTATTAACAGAAAAATTGAAGAAATTGTGTTTTCTAGATTTCAATTTAAGGATAAACTAACATTCACATTTATTATCGAGATTTGCTTGATTTTCTTTATTTCAATCTTCATTATAATAGGTAGACCTGTGTAAATCGGGAAATTTACGTGAAAGAATCAGTTGAAAAATCATATATTAGATTGTCCCCTAAGTTTCTTCCCTTTTTTTGATGCGAAATGAATACACGATATTTTTTGTTTAAGATGGAATTTTATTATGTTATATATTATAATATTTATTATGTTATATATGAACCGTTCTGTTCTATAAC
>KQ435823.1:0-21310 GCA_001276565.1 Melipona quadrifasciata | reverse complement strand
GCATAAGGAGGTTCAGAAATGGTCACACAACTGCGTGGACGTGGACGCCCTACAGCGGCGAGTCGTACGTGCCGAGGAAACTTGCAGGATCCTCGGCAAAAAGGTTTCGGCGTTGCAGACGCAGCTTCAGCAGCTGCAGCTGGAGAAGCTGAACAATTACAACCTCGAGGACCGTGAGAAGATGACCGTGCTCGGTACGAAACAGTCGCCGAAAGTGTCGTCGAACGCCGAGGACGAGGGGATCAGCTCGTCGGAGAGGTCGAGCAGCCCAGAGAACACGAAGCATCAGTCGCGAGCCAGTCATTAGAAAGCGAGCAACGTCTCGCCAGTGGCAATGATCGTAAGTTGAAGAAGAGCTTCGACGACCTTCGACGCTTCAGCGGAAGCGAAACGAAGGAGAAGAAGACGATCAGGAACTACGAGACGTCGTGCAACGCGAAGAACATGACGACGAACGAGGTCAAGTCGAACAACAGGCACGACGGTGTTTCTCAAAGACACGGCTCGAAGTACAGAAGCGAAGTGGAGAAACGGAAGCTGCTTCGCAGGTCAGCGAGTCACGATTACCTGGAATCGAGCACCTCGAGATCCGGCAAAAGCAGGGTGGAGAGCCATATCAGAAAGTTCGAAAGCTTGAACTCGTTCGACGAGCATCGAAGCCTCCAGAGTTACGGGAGACCCGGTAGCTCGGAGAATCTGAGGAAGCAGGAGCAATTTTTCAGCGAGGAGAGCTCGAGAAGCAGAATGCGTAGGTCCGAGTCGTTTCATCACGTCTCTCACATCGCCAGGAAGGACCAGTGCTCGTCCCAGGGAGGAAGCGACAGCGGATTATTCTACGTAACGGACTTCAACCTCGAGCCCCTGGTAACGCGAAGACCGAGGTCCATCGAAGCCCCGAAATCGCCCAATCTACAGACTAAATCTTTGGACAGAATCGACGAAGGGTTGGACTCGATGATCGATATTGTAATCACGGAAGAAAGAAGTCAGTGGAGTTCTAGTAAGTATCAGTCGAAGACGAAGAAACACATTTACACCCACATTCATCCAGCTTCCACAGGAGCCCATCCATCATAAGGTTCCAAATGAATGAACCACAGATGGACCCCTGTGGGTACTCATACGTAACTCTTCCATTCGCACATTCATTCCACCTGGTCTGCCATCGGGCATACACTCTTTCATTCACTAGATTCACACCCTCTTCCACACTTCTCCCATTCAGCTCTTCCTCAGTCACCAAATCATTCTCACAGACACTCCACTCATTCTTAATCATTCTTCCCAATCCTCTCCTCACACACTCCAGATCTCAAGGCAACACACCCATTAACACTTGCATTCCGTCCGTCGAAACGGTTTTACAAACATTCAAACAAGCATACAACACAATCCTCTGACATCTATTCATAATATTTCGTGCACACTTCGTCCTCATATACTCACACCACACACTCGATCCATACATCACACATGCAACAAACAATCCCTTATACATCATTCTCACTGCACGCTTTCGCATACCCCATTCACACTTCAACACTCGTCTCATTTGTCCCACCACATTCGTCACTTTCACACGCATTCGCTCTAGATGCACTCTAAAATTCATTCTCTCACTCATTCTTACGCCTAGGTATTTGACCTCTTCAACATACCTTATAGGCTTACCATTCATACGCACATACGGTCGTCTACTCACAGCCATACTACCTCTCATGAACATTGTCACAGTCTTGCCTTCGGACACACTCAATCCAACATTCTCACCCCATTCACACACAATACTCATATACTCTGATCCCTTTCGCTCAATCTCCACTCGGTTCTGTCCTTCGACAATCAACAACAAATCATCCGCATACGCAACACATTTACACCCACATTCATCCAGCTTCCACAGGAGCCCATCCATCATAAGGTTCCAAATGAATGGACCACAGATGGACCCCTGTGGACAGCCTCTCTCAACATTTCTCCAGTAGATAGGGACAGAGGGAATCTCGTTAATCCATTCATGCGCGTCACTAATTAGATGACGAGGCATTTGGCGCATAAGGAGGTTCAGAAATGGTCACACAACTGCGTGGACGTGGACGCCCTACAGCGGCGAGTCGTACGTGCCGAGGAAACTTGCAGGATCCTCGGCAAAAAGGTTTCGGCGTTGCAGACGCAGCTTCAGCAGCTGCAGCTGGAGAAGCTGAACAATTACAACCTCGAGGACCGTGAGAAGATGACCGTGCTCGGTACGAAACAGTCGCCGAAAGTGTCGTTGAACGCCGAGGACGAGGGGATCAGCTCGTCGGAGAGGTCGAGCAGCCAAGAGAACACGAAGCATCAGTCGCGAGCCAGTCATCAGAAAGCGAGCAACGTCTCGCCAGCGACAACGATCGTAAGTTGAAGAAGAGCTTCGACGACCTTCGACGCTTCAGCGGAAGCGAAACGAAGGAGAAGAAGACGATCAGGAACTACGAGACGTCGTGCAACGCGAAGAACAGGACGACGAACGAGGTCAAGTCGAACAACAGGCACGACGGTGTTTCTCAAAGACACGGCTCGAAGTACAGAAGCGAAGTGGAGAAACGGAAGCTGCTTCGCAGGTCAACGAGTCACGATTACCTGGAATCGAGCGCCTCGAGATCCGGCAAAAGCAGAATGCGTAGGTCCGAGTCGTTTCATCACGTCTCTCACATCGCCAGGAAGGACCAGTGCTCGTCCCAGGGAGGAAGCGACAGCGGATTATTCTACGTAACGGACTTCAACCTCGAGCCCCTGGTAACGCGAAGACCGAGGTCCATCGAAGCCCCGAAATCGCCCAATCTACTGACTAAATCTTTGGACAGAATCGACGAAGGGTTGGACTCGATGATCGATATTGTAATCACGGAAGAAAGAAGTCAGTGGAGTTCCAGTAAGTATCAGTCGAAGACGAAGAAGTCGCGGGAGAAAAGAACACTCGCCAGATCGAAGTCCAGCAGGTTGGAAGACTCGAGAAGCTGCTTCGAACTGGGGTCCAAAGCGAAGAAGGAAGAGTCGAAGAGCAAACAAAACTTGAAGAGCGACGAATTTTACTCCGGATACGTGAGCAACAAGCAGCTGAGAAGCGACGAGTTGTACGAGGAACAGAGAAATCGAGAATGGAACGACATCAACTGTTCCAGAAGAAACGAATTGGATCTCGATTGCACGCAATTGATACTGATGAAGAATGGCGCGAAACACAATTCGTTTTGTCAAAACGAGAATATCGGCAACAGGTTCTTGAATAAATCGATGGATTCCGGAATCTTCGCTGGGCGAACTTACGACACGTTTGGATTGGAAAAAAGTCGGTTCAACGCTGGGAAATACTCAGGAAATCAACAGATGAAAGAAAGTCCAATTGGAAGAAGAAGCACGACCTCGTCTACGGGTGGAAATCGTGGGAAGGTCACTGACGTTGTTTCAGGGCTTTATTAGAATTATTTATAAGCGTGTTTAAATCTTTTGCTCACATGCTCACAGAAAATACTATATTGTATATTCGAATATATTCTTGTACAGATTTTTGAGAGAGTTTCAAGCGATTATTTCGTATAATATTTTGTGAACGTTTTGTATTTTCTTTCTCACGTTTGATATTCAAATCAAAATTTAATAATTATCTGTAATCTTTCCATAATGTAGACCGTGGATTGATGCATGGCGCCAACTTCCCCGAACACGTGAGGAACCCGGGCCAGCGAGATCGCCCACGACGGCCACGAGTGTCTGGCCCTTCGTGCCCCACACTGGACCCGCGATTTTCCGTAGCCGAAGGAAGGGGAACCGAGGAGACGTTCGGGCTTTCCTTCGGCTTCTAATTCAGAATCATTACGACCTCCGATAGCTGAAGTTCAATCTCTCTCGACATAAGGTTGCTAGGGGAAAAACCCCCATCATTCAGCGTGCGAAAAATATACAGTCCACAAACTTTCCTAAACAAGATCTCGTCTCGCTAACGAACGCGAACAGGGGGGATGAAGACCACTTCGGCGCTAGCTTGCTGGGGGAGGTTCAATCATCCCTTCACCGTCCGTTTCAAAACTCAGATTCGAATTCCATTAACAGGCCTTTACGGACTATGTCCCTTCGCAACAAGAAGTTGAGGCGCGGCAACAAAAATGTTGCCACGGTCTTTACTTTCTGCACGGGGTGAGCAGTGACGCGCTAACTGCGTTGAGATCGACGCTCAACTCCTTGAGGGTGAGTAGTCTGATTGATGCAAACTCCCTTAGGGTGTCCAAGGTGGAGATAAGAATCCCCTTGCTTCATGATGGGCAGATGTTGGCCCGCCAGCCGATAGGCCGTTGGGATCGGCTCACCCTTCTTCCCGAAGTGCAACGTCGCACACTTGCGGGGGTTGAAGGAAAGTTCTAGCGACCACGCTATTTCCTCCACTGCAACTAACGCTTCACCCATGCTGATCGGAGATGCGGCGAGCAACGCCACATCGTCCGCGTAGGCCACAGCTAAAACCCTCTCACCCGTTATCTCAAATTCGACCCCCGAATCCCCGCCCCTACGGACCAAGGGATCGATGACCAGATTGAAGAGAATAAAGGGCTTGAGTGGCAGTTCTGGCGCACTCCCGAGAGTAAGGGTATTGGGTCGGTAAAACCTCTATGGGTCCTCACACGCTCCATTGAGTCTTGGTAGAGGCTCATAACGGTATCGACGATTCTGCGGGCACGAAGGCAGCGAGGACGGTGTCCTGGATGATCGCATGGGGGACCGAGTCGAACGTGTCGGTCAAGTCCAACGACGCGATCAACACTTCTCTCGTCCGGATACGAACGTTTTCAATTACTCTCTGCAGCACGAAGGAGTGCTCAAGGCACCCCTGGTGCGGCAGGAATCCCCTCTGGGCTGGAGAGTCAGTCGATCGACCAGCACGGCGGCAAACAGTTTTGCAATGACTGCACCCATCGCAATGGATTTCCAGTTGGCGGTCACCTTTCTTGTGCACAAGCACAATGAGGCTTTCTTTCCAGGCACGAGGAAAGTACCCCAGGCGAAAACATACGTTGTATACTGCGGTTAAGACCGCTGCATCCGGATCGGCCCTCTTGAGGTCGTCATAGGTGAGCACCAGGGGCTGAATTTCTCATCCTCCTGAGACGGCTGAGCGCCTCTAAACGCTTGAGAGGGACAACTAGGGCTTCGTTAGAAAAGGTGGATGGCCAAATCCTCGGGCATTGGAGGGAACCAGCGACTTCCATCCGCGCAATTCTCCGTAAAGTGTCTTTGGACTTGCTCCTTGGGCACTTTACAGAAAAGGGAGTCCTTGTTGAGGATACAATCAACTGAACGATACTTAGAGCCATCTTAGTCTTTTCTTTTTCTCGCCTCTTTTCACTCCAACATCCTCATATACTCTGTACTCTCAGTGGACAGAACTGAGTGGTCAAACTTCTTACCTCTCTTCTTGCAATTTCTACACATTCAGGCGCACTTATATTTGTCCTACAAATGGCCGCTGTCGCTACATCTTTCACACAATCCTCCACCTACGCTACACTCCCTCATCATGTGTCCGAAGGCGAAACATCTATGACATATTAGCACTTTCACAAACTCTTTCACTTTGCATGCGCGCCATTTTACATACATTCTAAACTCACATACCAACATATCACGGATTCGTTTAGACATCACCTCCATCACCACATTACCCACATGCCCTACTACTAGCACTCCTTTCTTAAACTCATTCTCACTCACACCAGCATTGACTAAATTTTTCACATACACTTTATTCGTTAGATCCTCATTCGTCCTATCATTCTCTATATCAAAAATCACATCCTTGGCAGTAAGGCTGACAATCGCCCAGCTAACCTAGCCAACAGGCTGAGAAGCGACACCAACATCTTGGGGCACAGGCTGTGTAACTTCTATCTTATCCATCATGCCAACATGCGACAATGTCATTTCGGGCATCAGACAAATTTGCATCATTTCCATCTCCGCCATCAACATAGGATTTATCTCGTCAATCTTATCCATCAGGCAGCCATTCTAACCTACAGGCAGAAGAGACGCCTACATCATTGAGCACAATCTCAAAAGTGACATTTCCTTCTTTGCCGTCATGCAAAGTATTGTCAACTCCAACTTAGCTATCAGAATGAGATGCATCGTTTCCAGCTCAGCCATTATTGTAAAAAGCGTCACTGCAATCATATCCATCAGGCAGATAAGCAGTACTGCTCACCTACACAGTAGGCTTATGAGCGATACGCACATCTAAGCGCTCAGGCTGAGAAATGACATTTCCATCACAGCCGTCATTCCAAGATGCTTCAATGCCATCTTAGTCATCAGGCAGAGATGTATCGTTTACATCTCAGCCTTCAGGATGAGAATCGTCGCAGCCACATTATCCGGCAGGCTGATAATTGACCTAGTCGTCCTAGCCAACATGCTGTATAGCGAAACCAACATTTAGCGCTCATGCTGAGAAACTTCAATTCCATCTCATTCATAATGCCAACAAGCGTTAGTGCCATTGCGCTGAAATGCATCGTTTCTATCTCAGCCATCAGGATGTGATGAGTCACTGCAATTTTGTCCATCAGACTGATAATCGACAATGACTTCATAAACAACAATCTGAGAGTCGACCCTTCCATCTTATGGTTCAGGGTGCGAAACGTCATTTCCATTTCAGCCGCCATATTGAGAAGATTCACAGTCTAATTAGCCATCAGGCTGGTAAGCGGAACTACCATCATCTCCATCAGGCTGAGGAGCACACCTGCTGTGTTGTCCATAAGGAAGGTAACACACATCTTACACATCTGACAATTAAGCGTCAATGTCAGGCGTCAGACTAGAAGCAGAGTTCCCATCTAAGCCATCAGGATGTGAAGCAACAGCACCATCTTAGCCATGAAACATAGAATTGCATGTCCTACGTAGCAACCAGGCTGGCGTACGCTTCATATCGTATTACGTATTGCGCAGAACGCATTAAGTATAACGTATAGTGAATAACGATTGTCGCAAAATATATATATTACAGCGCATAACGTACAACAAAATACTGCAGAATATAATTTAAAACGTGCTCCATAAACCGTATTTCGCATAATTAGTTATGTATAACAAATATCATTTAAAGACATATTTATAAAAATTACATATAACGCGCGACATGTGGCGTAAAATGAATATCATGTAATTTATATCACGTAGCGTAGTGTCACGTATAACATAAAGCTTATAACGTGTGACATAAGACGTACACCGTATACTGTATAACGTATGACGTATATCGTATAACTTATACCGTATAACGTATAACGGGACACATATGGTTTATAACTTGTAACGCATAACATACAACGTACAACGCATAACTTATACCGAATAACAAAAAGGTGTGTCGTATAACGTGTAACGTATAATGTAAAGCGCATAACGTATACTGTGTAACGTACAACATGTGACGAATTACGTTTAACGTTTGAAATATGGATTTATTATGTTATATATGAACCGTTCTGTTCTATAACCTTCTTCCATCTCTCAGGAAGCCTCATTATGCCCTCTTTCCAAAATTGTTTAAGTTTACTTGTAAAATATTCATCTAGGTGCGTTTTTATTTCGCTTATGGATTTGAAAGATTCACCACGGAGAGAATTTTTTAAGGAGAGGAACAAGGTCTGGGGAGTATGGAGGATGAGGCAGAACGTCCCAATCAAACTGTAATAATTTTTGCCTTACGGCTAACGCAACATGCGGTCTTGCGTTGTCGTGATGGAAAACGACGCCTCGTCAGTTCGCCAATTCTGGCCGTTTTTCTGCTGTGGCTGCTTTCAATTGATCCAGTTGATTGCAATATGTGTCAGCATTGATCGTATCATCTTGAGCAAGGAGCTCGTAGTACACCTTTCCAGTCCCACCAAATGCACAGAAGAACCTTCTTCGAATGAAGTCCAGGCTTCGCAACAGTTGAAGGTCTATTTTCCTTGGACCAAGTGCGTTTTCGATGCACATTTTGGTATAAAATCCAAGTCTCGTCTCCAGTGACAAGCCTATTTAAGAAAGGATCCCTTTCATGTTGCTGGAGAAGCAAATCGCACGTAGAGACGCGGTTCATAAGGCCGGTCTCCGTCAATAGGTGTAGAACCCAAACTTCATATCGATTCGCATATCCTATCTTGATTAAATGCTTATGTACCGTTGTCTTGGGAATATTAGTGGCATCCACTATCTCACGCACACTATATCGTGGATTTTCAGTGAGCACAGTCTTGATAATGTCCGTATCAGTCGTTGCTGGGCAGCAGCTGCGGTCTTCATCTTTCAACTCGAAATTGCCAGCTCTAAATTTCTTAAACCAATCGCGGACGGTCCTAATAGTGGTGGTACCACTCCCGTAAACGGTGAAAATCTCGTCTGCAGTGTCCTTTGCACTATTCCCTTTTTTAAAGCAACGAAGCATAACATGCCGCAAATGCATCTTTTGGCTCTCCATATCGAACGGTGCAACGACCGAAACCGATGCCATAAACGGCTAAGAGATAAGCCTTCATTTTTATATAAAAACCGCCATTTAGAGTCACTCATAGCGTGGCGCGGAAGAAACTTAGGGGACAACCTAATATAACTATGACATATGTAGGTTACTGTAGCAATAAAATATTTTGTAATTTGTAATGGAACTCGAACTTTTTATTTGAGGGCGTTCAAATACTTTCGTAATTCACCGTATGTGTAGTTATGTTTGAATCTTGAACGCGTAACTATCACTATTTTTTTAATTATTTCCGATGATCTGACAAAAGAATGTTACGAATGAAAATTTATCGGTATTTGGTCTTCTCTAAGTTTAAAGACAGAAAATTTTGTTTCTTCAAAAACTCAACGTTACCTATATTTTTTAGAAGTAAACGTTGATATATATTTTTAACTTAATAACATTAGAACTGACTGTCGAAACGAATTCAATGACTTACCGTGACGAACGTTATTTTAAATCTTGACACTACGCTAAGATTATTTTGTCCACGAAAACGCTGACTCCGTACCACGGTGTGTTATTTAAGCGTGAAATTCGTAAAAAATCATTGATGTTTTACTATATCGGTACTTTGAAGCATTGCGAAGTATGTGCTCTCTTTGTATAGCTCGTCGTATATCTTTATACTGTCTGTTGTTTTGAATGAAATTTACCGATCTAAAAAACTAAGGATTTTTTTATCTATTGCAAAAGTCTATTCGCTGTTTACGTTTCAAAAGTGAATTAACATTTCATTGTTGGCGGAATTCCATGTCGCCATTTCAAGCAAAAATGCACTGTTGTGATGCAGAACATTGCCGTGCACACTCGTTCGCTGCGTGTTCGCTCAACGTTCGCGCTCCGTTCGGGACAAGCCCTCGTTTCTATATACAGACAAATTGATCAATAATCGCGCGATTATTTAGCAATATGTTCAACAGTTACTTTGGTAATAAAGGTCATCCAATCAATATAAATATGAACAACAAACCGTGAATAAAATATATCTACTATCTCGCAATGCTGATTTGTGAGATATTCTATTGAAAAAAATTTTTCAAAGAAATCGCGAAGAATGCTTTAATTATTTCTGCATGCCAATTAATTTAGCCATAATATTAATAGAGATAAAAACAAAAAACAATGAGAAATTTTCGGAATTAAAGCGTTGTCGATCTATGTGCATAGATACTGCGTACAACCGTATAAACTGCTTCTTCTTTACTGCTTACGCAGCTTTCTCAGCTGCATCGGTTGAGTCAGGTACTTGAACGTACTTTCACAATTTCAGTGAAAGAGATCTGGGCTTTTTATGGTCGCAACTATTTAACCGTCGAGCAATCGTCGATGCGACGATAATTGATAATAACTGAGAAAATCGCGATAAAACAATACTGTAACGCTAAATCTTGAACAAACAAAAAAAATTACTGTCATTGCTAGAACAAACGAAAACATTTATTAGTAAACAATCACATAGTAATGACTTTAATTTGATTTCTAAGAAAATGTAATAATTTCTGATGATATTCTTAAAAAATTTAAGGCAATTCGCATTAAAAATTATAAGAGTAATTGCGATATTCAATGTTTTTTCACAAATCATCAAACTATTCTTGAAACGCGAAATTTAGTAACTTTGATTTAGACTAATTCTAATGTCACAGCACTGATAATAAAAACGGCGATGGTGGTCCGACTTGAGTAGCGGCCAAGAAACAACGTACAACTACCGTTGCTACTGCAAATACTATCAGCGAGCACAGTGATGAAATAGTATCAGAAATGTCTATCCATGCTCTGGATTCTCCAGTCGGTGGGAAATCGTTAGTAATTATCTTCTTGAGTGGCGGCAGTTTTCCGGGCAACTTTAGCTTTTAGCCTCTTCCTTCTTTGGGCGCTATGTCGGCTGAAACTTACGTCTATCTGGAGTCCTTCTAATCGAAAACCAAGAAATAACTCATAAAGATGAAATAGTAACGTAAATCGTGAAAACAGTCCTCGATATGGATCGATCGTAGTTATCGTTGTCCGTTCGCACATGCGTGCTCGAGCAATACCTAAACGTTCATTTCGGATCCTATTCGTGACTTATCCGCCATGGCGACCGCGATGCTCGTAAAGTTGAAGAGTAAAACCAGAAACAAGTGGCATGCTCCATTTGTATCAATTTCACTGTCGATTTTTCAAACTGGATTTCCTGAAACAGGTTAGACACGCGAAAATGCAATTGTGAGTGTCGTGTCTGGTGTATTATGTTTTGTTTTTGAACTGTGTCTGGATAATCAATCGTTGAAAAATTAACGTAATGTGAAGACATCTAGTGAGAGTGAGAGAGCGAAATGAATACAACGAATAAGGCACAATTACTAAAGTATAATAGTGTGAAGAAAGCGGATAAATTTTGGTCAAAATCAAGAAAGATATGGCAGCCGAAACGAGACAATTGAAAGAAAGATCACTTAACGAACTTTCGAATATCAAGATGGCGAAGGACAAAACCGTTGAGGCCCTCATAAACCGTTGAGGCCCTTATAAACAGGGCAGAAGCCTTAAAAGCCAACGTACACAACTGGGATGAAATGTTGAAGAACATGGACTAAAAATGTATATATTACGAGGACTTTGAACAAAATATGGTTCCTACATGATAGTACTAGAGTTAAGAATATAGCAAATAATGAAAAATTCGCGAAAAAACAAGAGAAATTCAGAAAAAAGAAAGGAAGATAAGACGAGCAGAGTATACGAAGTTGTGAGGAAAGTAAAAGTGGGAGCGAAAACTGATAGTAACTGTTACATCTGTGGCATCAAAGGGCACTTTGCAGCTGATTGTAGCCGACACAAAAAACGCTTTCACTCTCGGAGATTTAACCACATTGCAGCAAGTTGCCGTCAACGGAAGAAAACCGCTCTGCTAATGAGGAAAGAACAGGAGGAAATCTTCAATGCGGATATCGTGAGCGAAATGCAAGACAACATCGTGGAAGAAACGTTGAACACGCGTAAAGAAGCGGTAAGCGAAATTTCAATGGACAAATATAAGGTGCGTGAAATGGATGAGAATGATATGCATGTATATGAGAGCACAATAATTACCGTGTAATGATATTAGATACCAGGTCTACGAGTCACATGGTCTACGACTTATGATGAATCAATATGTGAAGATTTTATTTAAGAATAAAGGCGGAAAGTTATTAACCTCGAAGGGAATTGGTAATGTCGTTGTGACACAAGTTTCTAGTAATAATTTAAGTGTATTGTGCATGCATAGAACTAAATTCTAATTTACTTGCGAAGATAACTGTTCATTGGTATGATGTAAATTTCTATAAGTACGGAGCGATAGTGTAGAACGAGTCAGATGGAATCAAGTGACAGTAGGGGAGTGCAAGACGCGTACTATGTAAAGACATCTATAAAACAGGAGAAGATTGCGGCGGTATCAATGAGTAATGAGATATGACACAAACAATTAGGACATGCAAATAAAAACATCATAGAACAAATGAGAAGAAATAATCTAGCATTGGGTATGGAATGTACGTGGAATAAGGTACGTGAATCCCGCATGGAAGGAGAATCATGTAAAAAGACATGATGAAAGGATAACAAAGCGTATTATGGAATTGTGGTGTACCGACGTAATATGTCCGAACAATCCTTCATCGTGTGGTAAAAAATTTTACATACTGAGCATAATCGATGATTTTTCGAGAATGACGATTATACAGCTGCTAGGGGATGAAAGTGAATCTGCTGAAGGATTAAAAAGAATATTAATATTAAAAGAAAATCAACGGAGCAACGATTGCTGAGAATTAGGTCAGACAACATCAATTAGGTAGAACATCTCGGAAGAAACTTTAAATGTTGGCTTGATTCGAAAGGAATTAAACACGACCTAAGACCCTCGATGATTCACGAGTGCAACGGAATTGCTAAGAAAGGAAAGAGGACGATCATAGAAAAGAGCAGAAAAATGTTGGCTGATTCTAAACTGAATCTTAGGTTTTGGGAAGAAGTAGCGAATTCAGATGTACATCGAAGTCTGGTAAAATCGCGAGTACATGACAAATCACCATTAGAGATCTGATACGAAGAACATGCTAACATAAAACACATGAGATGATTTGGTTTTTACAAACAGCCTATTTGCTACAGAAAGGAAGGAATAAAAAAATCTCGAGATAAAAACAAAAAAAAGGAACTTTTACAGGATATAACAAGGAAAATACTTATCGGATACTCATACCAGAAACAAAAAACATAAAGTGTGACTGCGATGTAAGGTTTGATGAAGAAAAAAAACGGATCGACTTGCCACGCTGCGGAGAAGGTAAGAATGAAGAAAATGAATATCTAGTTGCCATAAGCCTTGATGTCGAGGAGGATGAAAGCGATAACAAAGTTGTTGATGTGGATATAGGAGGAGAGAGTGAATTCAGAATTGGGGTGGACGACGAAGGAATCAGTGCGAAGTAGACAGCGACTATGAAGTTGCGAGGATTGAATCTCTCAACAATGAAGGTACAAGGAAAGTGAAAAGCAATGAAAATAAATACAATAGAGCAAGAAGAATCGACAACAAGCGGAAAGGTAACTAGACCGAAGAATCTAACGAAGGAAACGATAATAGTAAATAAGTGTCTAGGAAAACAAGAGAAAGAAAAATAGGATGAACGAAGGGACGTTAGAAAATTTACGAGAATAAAAAACCAGAAAGCAATGAGAAGTGTCGGTGAAAAGGTCCATACCGCAATAACAGAAGCAGAACATTCACCGGAATGGGAGAAATGGAAAAAAGCAATGGAGACTGTGTTGGAATTGTTATGAAGACGTCATGTATGGGATTTGGTGAATGAACCAAAAAATAGAAAGGTAATAAAATGCAAATAAATCTTTAACGGAAAAGAAGGATATAAAATATTCGTACGAAAGTACAAAGCACGACAAGTCACATTGCTCGAAGACCGGGGTTCGACTACCAGAAGACATTTTCGCCAACAATTAGGGTGTAGACGATACGATCAATGTTCAGTATATGTGTAGTAGATAATATGTGTAGTAGTAATACCTTTACGACGTGAAGACTACATTCTTACACAGTGCACTAAATGAGGAAATACCGAATGGTATCGAAAGAAAAAATGGTTTGCAACTCAAAAAAAGTATTTATGTGCTCAAGTAAGCAAGTTGGTGTTGGAATAAATATATAACTGATACTTGCAGATTGGATTAAAACCATTTGTCCATAATCCCTGTCTGTTTTACATAAAAGGAGAAAACACCTTTTTACACTGCGGGGTGCATGTAGAAGATACGACGGTACTCAGTAGCACAGATTATTTGGAATATAAGTATATGAATAAATTAAAGAAATACGTTGAGTTGAAGAATCTTGGTGTAGGTAAGCAACTGTTGGGTATGGAATTGATGTACAAAAAGGAAAAGCTAATTGTTAGTCAGAAAAATTGTATAAAACGTTTGCTGAATATATACGGGATGAATGATTGCAACGAGGTAACCGATGCAAATCAAGAAATGAGTGAAGATGATGGAAGGTGAGTGAGGAAAAAAATATATCAAGAATTATTAGGGCGATTAGTGTATTTAAGTGTAACAATAAGGCTTGACACAACCTTTGCGCTTGGCTGTCTGTCTCAATTCAGCACAAATCGAATAGTAATACACATGAATGCATTGTAGTGTATACTCCACTATCTGAAAAGAACAATCGATTATCAAATCGAATATGTGAATATAATTTTAAAGAAAGGAGTAATCTGTACTACTGATGCCTCGTGGGACAGTACCACGGATGCAAATTCTTTTAGTGGTATTCTTGTTTACCGAAATGGGTACTATGTCATCTATAGAAAGTGAGATGGAGGCGATGATAGTAGGATTAAAAGAAGTATCGTGAATGAATAACTTACTATGTGGAACCGGAATGCCGTGTAAAAGTGAATACAAACTGTAAGGTTGCGATAATTTGGACGCGGTAAAACGGTTAACGTAGAACTGGTTAACTGGGAACTTTAGAACAAAATATAAACTTTTAAATGTGTCATGTGAGAGTGTCATTTTAATAGAGAGACTCTATGCAATTAGTGAGAGTGACACATCTACTTAAAGAAAGTATGGATGCGGATTTTATGACATGACTGGGCCTTCTTTATTAAAAAATGTAGTGAATTTTATGTTTGCTAAAATAGAATAAAACCAATGGAGAGAGAGTGAGTGTTGGCTTTATATTTGTGAATATGAGTATAGTCTATAGTGAATGTATGCGTGTCTGAAGTGTTGTGTTTTGTATTTGGTCTGTGCCAAGAAGAAATCAATCGTTAAGAAGATACCGTAGTGTGATATATCGAGAGAGTGAGAGAGCGAAATGAAATTTCACCGTTGTAAACTAACCTGTAACTAATCATAGACACATATATTATTATTACTTCTTCCTATAATCCACTAACATGAATGTGCCAACCTACCTACTTATAATTATAAACACAGGCGCACCAAAAAGTAAACTACCTATCCTGGGCCCCTTTATTTAGAAGATGACGAAAGAACAGACACACCAACACACTCTCTCGACGGTTCCCATTCGTACACCTGAGCGCAACCTAATCTAGAAAGAACGTTCCTGGACCCGAGCTTAACGCTTAACTTTCACACTCTAATTTACGAAACATTTTCCTGAAATTAACCATTCCGTAATACGTAATGAATGTACAATCTCCGAAATAACGTAAGGTTCGCTATTAACTTTCAACTGTTTGTTACTTACATTTTTATTTCCTTTGTATGGAATAAACTATAATGTTGTTCTTTTGCTAGCGTGTGTACCTTCCAACGTCGCATCGACTATATGCGTTTCTACTACGTGTGTAAGCAGTCGTTTGAAAAAATCTTCTCAAGATTATCATACGTATAGAACGAAATAATCTTATGTTTGCTTTGATATTGAAATATAAAAATATAAAATTGTTTTCGATAGTGCATATTTGATGAGGTCAATGCAGGATTTTATAATAATTTAAACGTTTTAAAATATATTTGATGTTTATTTCGAGAACGATGTATCGTGGGAAACTAAATTACCTAGAAAAATGACAAATTCCTTCGGTTCTTCAGAGAAATGGAACATTCAAACCGAAAAGTTGCAAACGAGTCGAAAGATCGTTAAACGTAATGAATCGTTCTGTATAATTCGGTGACAATTTTCTCCTTATCTTAAGAATCTGCGAGCCGTCCAACAAAAATTAGTTGCAGAGATAACAGTAATATCTTTCAAAGAAATCAAGAGAATGAACTGAATGAGCCTCGAACAAAAGAAAAATTTTAAAGTTAAATATTAAAATTTTTCCTTGTTCGTCGTGGAGTCCTGACGTGAATCTTAGAAGGTGCGTTCCAACAGAGAGCAATATTATAGCATTGAAAATCTTAAAAAAGGAAGAGGTCTGGTTTCAATTTCAACTAGAAATTTTACAGAAATTAATAGATTCTTTGGCACGTGGGATGTTTGAGGTGATTAAAAAAAGAAAAACGAACTACATATCGAGGATTTCGATTTTTATTTATCAATGATATTGTAATAAGCTCTTATTATTATTTTCATAAATTTTGTTGAAATTTTTAACAGAGAAGTAAAGAGCGGATATGTTTATTTCAGGCAAAACTTAAATTTTATAGGAGTTATATTATCCAAAACAATAAAAATTATCTTATTCGATTGAAATATATGTATTGTTAATTCCATCGAAACGAACCAATTATAATGAAAAGAAAAGAAAAAAAAAATAATGTCCAACTGTCTTCCACGTTATTCAGGTATGTACGTATATATATCCATTTTAATTAAATACATAAAAATTTCAATTTTAATACATTTCATCGTAACATTCGTAAGATTAACTAAGTAATCGTGTCTGTAATAATTATGTACTTGTAGTCAAACAAAGGTATTGTGAAATTTTTCAAAATTTCGATGTAACGATGCTTGCACTGAGTTAGAACGACGCAATTCCACCAGCCTAACACATACACACGTACAAAATGTGGAAACTGCGTCGTGCACGATACGCTGATACATCGTTATTCGCTGAATACTCATTAACCGTATAAACTAAAGTCATCGTGTCCAATGAATTTTACCCACCCAAGTAGCACCTGAGCTCGTGAGTGAGATCCTGACAATGAATACAGAACGTGTTTAACCTGAAAATCCTGAACTAAAAATATGATTAGTTTGTATAACTTGTATCTAACGGCTTATTGCGTTATTTTATCTCAAACTCTAATAACTCTACTCTTTCAGAAATTATTCAAATTCCAAAAGAATGAAGACTGGGAATGAAGAGAAACTGAATTTGTTAAAAAAGATAGTATGAAATTTAATAACTGACGATCAAGGTTAAACAATTGACTCTGAATTAAGTATTAATTGAAATAAACTCAGGCGAATTCTCTGTCAAAGCACATTGTCGAGAAAACAAAAGCAGCGTTCAAAATTGTTGCATTGATTCAAAAATTTGCCTGTCGCGAAGAGTCCTTTTGCATGAAAAATTACATACATCATTCATCGGAAAGAATTCTAATTTATTATACGATGTTTGATATTGTATTCAAGTTCCTAATTATAAGATTCAATTAATTAAATCATTTCGTACTGTTATGAAAGGAAAGATCAAGTTCATAACTTTTAACTATTAGTTGCTATAAAAAAATATATTACCAGTATATCCACAAGTAAGAAGTGCATTTTTCGTAGCAACGAAGGCAGAGGGTATCCGTCCACTACGAAATATTCGAACGAAATCATTTTAATAATCATTTATAATTTATCTATTCGCATATATCGGTATTTGTATGAATCCTTTGATTTTGCAATCATTTATATTATGACCTTACAAGTAATATATTTTGATTTTATAAGTAATTAATATAAATGTATCTATTCTAATTGTGAACATCGCTATGTGCAAGAAGCATTATCCTGAACTAGTAAATAAAACACAGAAAATATTACTAATATTAATAAATATTACTAAATGTTACACGGGCAAGGTGAATACTGTGCTAGTCGATTGCTCTACGTATAGAAGCAGTCACTCTGAACCTTCGTCCTACTACGTGTTGAGTTCCGGAGGAACATAAATGCGCGCGTCTCACCGCGAGATACGAAAAATATTGTCACCAATGTTGCGGTAGACTGTACACTATAGACTATAGGAAATCGTCGTGTTCATCGTCAAATTAAATCAAGAAATCAATAAATCCCAGAACGAGTGAAGGCTGAAAGAACTATTTTTGGATTTTACGGACAAACAGTGAAAATTTTAAAAGTTCTTTCCAATAGTAGAAATTGTACCTTTAACAAAATATTGAGGTGTTACAATTCATTTTTGAAAATCAGTCACAACTGTTTAAAAAATTTGAAATAGTAAATGATGAATCATTATTAAACTTAGATTAATATTACAGTAGACTCCCGTATAATGCGAATTCCTATAACGCGACAAAAGAATGACGACTACTGTTTTCATATAACGCAATTCGCCGTACAAAGCGCAAAATCATTAAACACAGGTAATACCTACATTTAAGAATTAATAATATTGTAAATTTTACAATATTTTTTTCAAGTTTCGATGGATCCAAAGATTCTCTACAGCCGTTGCTTTTAAAAGTGGTACAGGTCCACTTTCGGAAGAAAATGAGTTAATGCTATGTTTAGGGAGATATAGATATCTTATTTTTATATTTGTAGTCACATATTTAATGGCGCAGTATTCATAAATTAATCGAAACAATTTAGCTGTAAAATGTTATCGCAAGAATGTTTTTTTTTTTTGAAAGTGGAACAAGTCCATTCGTAATAATCCTAATTGAAACGACATTCTAATCGCAATAATTATTGTCTGTTACGACTTCGGTGTATGATCTTGTCTCGACCAAATCCTAGAAGAGATAATAACAGGAACAAAAATACGGACGGATAAAATACAAATTGGTTGAAGATATGCTGGATGAGATTCGAAAGTGATGAACCGCACAAAATTTTCTACAAAACTTATATGAAAGAGAGTGCACAATTTAAAGGTCTTTATTTCTTTGGAAAACGAGGAAGGCCTAACAATTTTAACCCACCTACTATGTTGTCATTATATAAATTCCTATTTACCATGAATAATTCACCGTGCTGAATATAAACGAGAAATAAGTTTAAAACATAAATAAATTTGCTATTATTGGTTACCTTGACGAAATAATTTACATTTTACACCTGGTTATTTATATTTTCCTATAGAGTATAACTGAAATTGGTTCTTAGTAAACTCGATTGTTCTTCCTCCTTCGTTTTAATTATTATTTTTAAGATTAATGACATATTGCAGAGAAATAAACTTCTATAGAAGTATATGCTTAAAATTGCTACTGTTTTATTTTTCGAAATTTGTTATTCATGAAAGTGGTACAAGTCCGTTTAAAGATAAAAATATCGTTTATTTTCTTCAACAAATTTATTAATTATTGTGAAAGAAAATACAACGAATTAATAATTTTAGAATCATATCCTGGTTATTGATTAACGTTTGCCAAATTGATTCAAATGCAAACCCTTAAATATCTCGGTATATGAATGTTCGGGAGAGGTTCCATACTACAATGCCTACGGTCTGGGTACAGACACGTCCGGGATAATTTATTGGGTTTTTAAGGACCTAGCTGGAATTTATTGGTTTCTAAGGACTTAGCTGGAATGTGTCGCCAGAAAACCTTGGCCACATGGCTGCACTTTCTCCTAAGCAAGAAACAAACAATGTTCTTGACCGTGGATTGATGCATGGCGCCAACTTCTCCGAACACGTGAGGAACCCGGGCCAGCGAGATCGCCCACGACGGCCACGAGTATCTGGCCCTTCGTGCCCCACCCTGGACCCGCGATTTTCCGTAGCCGAAGGAAGGGGAACCGAGGAGACGTTCGGGCTTTCCTTCGGCTTCTAATTCAGAATCATTACGACCTCCGATAGCTAAAGTTCAACCTCTCTCGACATAAAGTTGCTAGGGGAAAAACCCCTATCATTCAGCGTGCGAAAAATATACAGTCCACAAACTTTCCTAAAC
The DNA here is from genome assembly GCA_001276565.1 of Melipona quadrifasciata. NCBI lineage: Eukaryota > Metazoa > Arthropoda > Insecta > Hymenoptera > Apidae > Melipona > Melipona quadrifasciata. The sequence goes on along the minus strand of KQ435823.1, from coordinate 1,647 downwards.
ACGATCTCGTCTCGCTAACGCGCGCGAACAGATACACTATATCACTTTCAGAAACTACAGCTCGTATATTAATGTTTTGTTCAACAGACTGCTTATGTATGTTACTCATCCACGAAATACTTTCCTACTTGATAAAGCGTAGGAAGTAATCCTTAGTATAGCAATAATTATTCCAATCGTGTTCCTTCAGATTATACGCGATATGCGAGAAAAATTCCCAAACAGCGCTGTTTCTTTCGATATAAGGTAAATAGCGCGGAACGTATTCCCGCTTTATACTGGAGTTTACTGAATCGTTATTTGTTCAATTTCATAAAAATGAAATTCATAGATTTAATATAGAAATGTAAAATGCAACACATAACACGTAATACATAAAACAATAGTAGAATAATAATGGAATTGAAATACAACACGATAACAGATTACGAAATACGCTCTTTCTAACTCTCACGTTTCGATTCTTTCCGTCCGGGTCATTACGAAATGTTGCAAAGAGGCGGCTAGGAATACTTTCCAATAAACAGTTTTTTTAGATAGCCGGTAATGATAGAGAACAAAGACCGATTTGTGCAAAGAATATAAATAGAGAGTGTATCAGCGCGACGGTGAATCTTGAAGACTGCTGCCCGCTTCGCTGAGGTTTTCTCGTTTGGCCTTTTACAGCCGTCGGAAAGATATTACGAATGCCGGTTGTATGGTTTTAAGTATTATATTTGGTAAAAGTTATACAATTCTTACGTGCGTCTAAGACGTGTCTCGGACGAATTGACTGATCGGATTGACTCTAGCAGACTGTCCGGAATTGTTACTAGAGTCTGGGAGAAGGTGTCTCCGCGTCTAGACCCGAAAGGAATGACTGAATGGTTCTTATAGACTGTATGTCTCGTGTTAGGAGACGGAACTTTTATGTGGAGCGAATGTATCTACGTGACTTCTTGGCGCTAGCCACGACGCCCCTTGTTTAATCTTACCCTTTAAGAGACTTTCTTGGAATACTCTAACTCTGCCTCTCAGGGTAAGGCAAAGATCCCATAGATAGGCGCGTGCTATGGCATCTGGACTTTCTCTGCATGTTAGAGTATTCTAGGAATCTAGCCTGAGTGTCGGTCTCGATGTGGGTTGTTCTGCGCCAGAACAGTGGGAGCAAGAATATATTATATATAGTTTAAGGGATCAAATGACAGCTGGCAGTAGACAAGTTGACTACATATATTTTCCTAGAAATAGACATTAAGAAATGGAGTGAATATCAAAAAGAGCTTCGTACGTATAATCTAAGAAAAGTCGCAAAGATAAATGCAATGACATCGTACGATTTAAACGAACTTTAAATAGAATCGTTTGAACACGAGTGGATTTAGCGTTAAAACAAAGATTCGTAAACCTCGAGTAAAGATACATTATTATCGATCAACGTTCAAATTGCACTGAATGCACTCGTTCTCGTCCAACCACGAATGTTGAGCACGAATAGTATTTGGATGGGATCGTTTGAGTGACAACAGAGAGAAATAAAGTTTGGCAAACGAAAAATTTGCATCGAGCGTACTTTACTAACGTTTCAAACGCGATTTTTTTTCGTAATCGAATCATTCATCGAAGATAAAAATTGCATGCGATGTACTGTAGTGACAGATGAATCTG